>APFE030631604.1:29168-75930 GCA_000404065.3 Pinus taeda | reverse complement strand
GACTTGCAGCAGGTGGTTTTCACCCACATTGGGTTTCCACCTTATATCATGGTGTTCATGTGTGTGACTTATGTGTGATGATTTGTTCTATTTTACTGCACTTGTTTACTGTTAATATGGTTGATAATGTTCTAATGCCCTCGTTAAGGATCATCTAACTGAATCATAAGAAGTTGTGGAAGTAGCATATATGAATCTGAATATGGAAATGAAAAAGTTCTATTGACGTGATAATACTGATTCACCCCCCCCTCTCAGTATCATTTCCAACATCTAAGACAGACAAGGCCAACAAACAAAGAAGGACATGCGAAGAGGAATGCTAATTGAAAGGCTTTTGGTAGGGGAAGGAGCTCATTAGGAAACACCATAAATCTAGCCATTACCCAACCTAGTTGAAATCAAATAAAGCAAATGAGCATCCACTAGCGAGGAACATAACTAGTGAATGAAATTATTGAACCAAAAAAGTAGAACAATACACCAAATTTGTCAGCCCACCAAACTTGGACTGAAAAAGTGGCGTGTGCTCGAGAAATGCTAATGTTACTAGCTCCTACAATACCTAACTCCAATTTAGTTGTTGGAGTCCCTAGATTTGTAACCCTTGCATGCCCAAAGCTTATCTCCTAACTATTGCTTTGTTTCTAGTGCCAACGCCAAATACTTCTAAGCCCATAAGCTAGGTTGTCTTTCATCTAGGCTTAGGTCAATTCAAATCCATAATAGAAGGATAACATCCAATCTTGATAAAAATCCCGTTGACTATGCTATAGCCTTGCAATTTTTCTGCCACATGTGAACCCTCCTCTATTAGACACCCAAGGGAATTATCCCACCTTCAGTGGGGAAGAAGCCTAGGAATACCAAAAAAGTTGGAGAGCAAGGTCTCCCTTCTCAAAACAATTGAACGAAGTAAATTTTGACACGAGAATGGATATTAGTGTATGTAGTTCACATATGTGTTGCATGTCGAGGGTTGGACACGCCACACCCCGTTTAAATGTTGTGAGAGGAAGTGCGATGGTGGGCTCCCCCCCATGACCTCTAATGTCCCATCGAACAAACACCCGAGCATGGGCATTTTATCAGCATTACGAGTGAGTTACAGAGGTTTCTTCTAGCTGGAAGACACCACTTCAAACCAGGTTTCTATTAGATATATGTATCAATCCTAGCACCCCGAGTTGGCCAAGAAGTCAACCACTTTGTTTCCCATTTGATGAGAATGGGAATTTGTGACAAAATGGATAGAATGGAGAAGCTTTTGAATATGGGAGATGATATGTTCCAATAACCAAATCTTGGACAATTTTTCTATAGGCATCCAGTTGATGATTTTCTTGATAGTTGAGATAATCAATTGGGAGTCCCCATCAACCTACAGTTTTGAATATCCTTCATTGATCACCAATACCAGACCTTTTCCTAAGGAAAGGAACTTTGCTACATTATTTCTTTTGAAGCCACACTTTGTAGCATACAACTTTAAGGTTCAAATTTCCTAGTCGTAAAAAATCCCTCCATAACTAACTTGACCAGGATTTCCTTTGAAGCATCATCAAAATTTAACTTCAAAAGACCCATTGGTGGGCAAGTGTAGATTGAAAGAGAGGTATTTTTGGGATATGGAAAACCTAGGAGGAAGATATGGGATCATTGAAGGAGCGAGCTCAAGTTTTAATAAAATCTCATATTCCTATTGATTCACTTTCTAGCCCTCCTAGGTTCATGCTTCAAAGAGCATGGTATGATAGATATTTTTCTTAATAATTTGTCGAATCGTGCCTTCTTCATTTTTATTTTGTTTAAATATCATCTTGTTTCTTTCTTTCCAAGTCACCCACATGAAAAATCTAGGAATAAGAATACAAGCTTGATTCACCACGAGGTTATTCAATAAAGCTCTCAATGTTTCTTAACTACAAAAAAAATTATTTTTGTATATAATCGCCAATTGTTACTATTGTAAGCGCGAAATCCTATCTTACCATTGCAAGTGTTAAAATTGTTATACAAGAAATTTCTCAATAAATATCAATTGAAGATACCAAAGCTAATGTTTACAGAAACTATTGCAAATAAATCTCGAAATTCAAAAACCATCTCATCCATTTATTACACATCTTGCTTTTGCATTGCTATGAATTCTTTGTGATAATGAAAATTAGCTTACAGTATCCTTAAAATTGTTCTCGTCAATATGATATGGACTTACAACATTAATCCTTCTCTGTAATAGTTATCAAGATCAATATGTTTATTATATTTTACATATCTTATAATGTATGATCTCTCAACGCCTCCATTCTTCCTACCTTGTAGTGGATAACAAGATGCAAATTTTTCTATGCATACATGTTCAATGTTTTCTATTTGTTACACATAATAGTCGATAATTGATAAAGATGCTATGTTTTATGAGTCACCCAGTTAAGGCTCAAGGTCCTTTGGTTTCTTTAGTAAAAAAAATTAATCATCTATTGTTGAAGTATTAATAAGTATACATTTTCTTGAGCTAGTATTCAATGGCATCGACAACACTATATCTAGCTTGTTGTGCAGACATTTGATGTAAGTTCAATAAATCTTTTCCAAGTCTTGCAACTGTTTCTATGATATTACCATTGTTTTTCTGACATTCACTTCGTACACATTTAAACATCGTTATCATCATTTTATCTAGCTTTGTCATATATGAACTACAATAAGTAGTTATAGCATATGATTCAAGTACGAATTAGGCATTAGTATTTGCACCCGAGGTTAAAAGAATACGTCAAGCAAATCAATTAGTCCATATGTCTACTAGTTATTTTTTCAATAGAATTGTTCTTCATTTCACAATACATTGAATTGCATGGATATAATCAGATTCACTTACACCTATTTTTTCAAGAAAAATATCAAATGCATGTCTCATCATGTTCCATATTCTCTAATGCATCAAATATTGTTCTTTCATTCTATTTTGTAATTGCATTATCGAATTCCACATGCTTAAGGATTTGTGTCTTTGGAATTGGTGGAATTATAAAATGAACATGCAATGCATCTATTTCCCTTTTCTACAAGTGTTTATATGACGATGACTTTGAATAGTTTTCAGATTTGTGGGTAGTTTAGTTGAATCACAACACAAGTACTTGTCAACGAAACTTTCAATTCCAATATTCGTACGTGTTCCATAGATATAAGGAGCATTTTTTATCCATATCAATCCATGTTCATGTTGGATTCCTTGATTTCAAAATTTTGTCACAAAGAAATAGTCAACAATGTCACCAAAGTACTTGGACTCATGTAAAATTTTCTAGTGTAGAGAATTCATTCTACTTATGTAATATCGTACACAAGTGACATGGTCATTTGTTATCAAGGTATCAATATCATCTTCCCCTACTTCTTTTTTAGTCGACGGTTTTTTCTCTCGATGTATTTGTTGTAAAGACTTTACTAAAGGCTCTTAGATATGTTCAACACTACTAACCAAAAAAAAAGAAATTTGATGGACCCAGTTGTTGGATCATTGGATATAAGTTCTAGAGCAGATGCGAAAAATAGTCCGATAATGTCTATATTCATCTAAGATCCATATATGCAATGTTCGATGCTAGAATGTGTTTCAAATTTTCCTTTGTTTTAATGTCTCTAGCTATTACTTTTTTTCCTTTTAATTGTCCTTTTCTTATATGAATCCAACTACAATTGAATACTTGACTGAGGATAATTCACATTGTTTTATAAAAAAAAATCATTCTATGATACAAAAAATCATGATCTTGACGCAAAACTTCCCATCAAGCAATATTGTGATATGTAAAGTTTTTTGTAACATTTTTTATCATTTCTTCCCATAAAACAGTGTGGGAAAACCCATCTCTTCCAGATACATATCTCTAAATATGCCCAAAGGCCTATAACCTTCACTTGGAGCAATGTTTATTTGATTATTATGAAGATCATAAATACTATATGAATTTCTAAATCCATGTAATAGTGTTTTTGTTATCGGCTTTTGATCATAGTAATCGTTATCATCATTTCTTTTTGTATCTGTCCCACAGGCATATGCATCCTTGTTTTGATCAAAAACATGTTTCCAGTTTTTGTTTATTCTGACATTCTCTAGTCTATAAATTGGAGTTTTACGTAATCATCTCAATGCCTTTATGACTTTATGAATAATTCTTCACCCAACAAAAAATATTATTTTAAACATTAAACTTCTTTTAATTTCCACAACTATAGTACTAGATTGATTTACGTGACAAGGAAGTGCAATTTGAATTCGAGATGCATCAGTATATACATTGATTAGTCTACTAGTCAATGAGAACTATGGTTTTCTAAAGCGTTTTCCAAGTTCCCGTAGTTACAAAAATGGTAATATTAATGGTGTTTGTCTTTCCTATAACCGATAAAGTTCTTTCACTATGGAAATTTTTTTATTATGCCTAATTTTCTTTGGAACTGCAAATTTGATAACTTTTTCATTGTTTAATACCTTTTTGGCATATACACTTAACTTTGGACACATTGCTAAATTGTTTTTCTATGAAATCTCTTTTAAACCAAGTTTGGTTTGATATTGCACAATCATAAGTAGGAACATCTTGTATTTTATTAAAATATTGTTGTTCAACCATTGTTTCAAATGTATAATCGAGCATCTATAACAATTCTTTATGTTTATTAGGAAAAATGGTATTCTATTTTGACTTTCATTGCTTCGATCATCTTCTAATCAAACTTGTTTCTATAACATTATTGTTTCTTATGTATTTTTTAAGTTCATGCAACAAGAAACATGGTATCTTTCTTACATTGACAAAACTTGCATTAAGTTCCATAGTATCTTCTTTTATGTTGGTGTTCTTAGAGCAAGAATTTAATGGGTTGCACAGTTTCCTAAGAACACTTATTTCGAAAATGTCCTTATTTTTATATGATTTTTGAGTTGATGCAATGATAGTCATGATATCTTGCTTGCATTGATAAGCTTTGTGTCAAGTTCTATGACATTTTAATCTATGTTCATGTTTTCCAAGTCACTCACATTAACCTCACTATGTTTTTTATTGGATTCTTCTATATATTTCTCTTTGTTAACTGCTTCATCTTATGTAGGAGTTCCTATTAAAGAGAACCATGGAACTTATGGCCTGAACCTGCTTGACATTTTCCCTAACTGATTTGAGTAATTTGTCACACAAGGAGTCTAAAGTCATGCACAAAACAAAAGGTTGAATTACTCACAAAACTCAAACGTTTCTTCCTTTTTTTCCTTCAAGGAATCCCCCCTCACTAATAACTTAGATCTGGAATCAATCCTCTCATGTCTTAGTCCTTTAGCTCTGATGCCAACTTAAATGAATACATACCATTGGCAATTGAATAATAAAGATTTTTTTTTTATTAAACTGGGCCAATACCCTAATGTTCATGGGAAATACATGAAAATGTCTCCTTCTAAATCAGAATAACTCCTACTCGACTAGAATTGACTCATCTACTTGAATACAACTAACTCATACTGAAAACAATGACTTCTACAAAATCTAGAACAATCATGTTTCAAGTTCTACACAATCTAAAACATTCACTAGAATATTACATAATCTGGAACACTACATTTCCCCATTAACTTTAAGTCTCCCCTTTAATGGGGAAATGAATTATTTATCACTCCTAACTTGTCTCTACATAACATAAACTTATCTTACATCCCACCCTCAAATTATAAAATAAAAAGGGATTGATCATGATGTTAGATAAATCTCCACACCATGTGATTGTCTGAAGTGTTTTTAATTCTATTTTATAGGCCTTTGGGGAGGCTCATGGAGTTAACAATGACATTTCATCTATTTTCTACTCTACGGTTTACCACTCCAACCATTACAACTTTAATAAATAGGATTTCTGAAGAAGATCTTCTATCTCAACAATTTTTTTATCAATGTTCTTAAAGGATGGGAGAGACTTATTTTCAACTAAAACTCATTTTTGAAAATAAAGAAAAATTCAAGCATTGAAATGAGTATGGAGTTTTTCTCAATTTTGCACACACGCGCTTAACTCATACATTAATTTCTTTAATAATAATAAAGTTATACTTTAGTTAATTTTATCATTTTTTTTTTTAAATTTAAATTTGAAAATGTGAGATGTATTAAAAAGTAAATGTTTTGATGTTTATCAATATTTATTAACCATTTAATTTATATAATTATACTAGTTTTTAGTTTATTTCCAAAAAAAAAGAAGTTATCATTATATGATATTACCAAGATTACCAAGAATGATTATCAAGAATGAATAAAATTTTAGAAAAATTAAATCAATAGAATTCAAAAAATACTTCAAATTTAAATTTTGTGGCTTCTCATTATTTAAGGCTAAAGTTGAGTGACATGGTTCAAGTTCAAGTTTGGGTTCGACAATGATTAGGTTCAGTTCAAGTTCAAAATTTTTGATGAAGTTCGGATGAGGTTCACCATTAGATTCGTCTATATACATTGTCTAAATATATACATATATTAACTTTAAAATGAAATATAGGATAAAATAGTAAGATATCAACATCAATAAATTGAAAAAATGTTATCATGAACATGGAAATTGTAAGGATAAATTACAAGCTTAAGTTGTGACATGAGATTATGAGTTCTGATCTATGGACTTGGTCAATGGATATGAGGTTCAATGAGGTTCACTGAACCTCATAATTTTTCTAAGGTTCGCCAAAATTCAAACCTCAATGTTGAAGTTCGATGAACCTTGTGACATAGATCTAAAATTACTCTTCTCAAGAGATTCTTATTTATCTTTTCAATTTCATTTTATCGAACTTCTCATCTTATTTTAAAGCAATTGAAAACGATTCAAAATAATTTTATAGTGGATTATAGAATTTAAGGAAAAATGAATGCAATTGTGAACTCCTAAATCTTTATGGTTGTGTGTAATATGCGCTTGGATTTCTGAGAAATCATATCATAATTTCAAAACAAAATTTGCAAGCAATGTTCAATGTGAACATCTTTCCAAAAACCTTTATATTACTTCAAGCAATATGTAATGTAAAAATAAAAAGAAAATTGGTATTTATTTCAACATTTCATTTATAAGATATATTAAAAATAATACATATATTTTTAAAGAAAACCATTCCTGAAATGTTAGAATTGGATTTAATTATTTTTCAGAACAAGATTTATGCAATCAATTATAACTTTTTAAATTTTGTTGTCTCAAGAATCATTTGTCTTAAGCAATTCTTTTCTAAGGAGATTATGGGTGACTTCTTACATGCCTAGACATAGAGGCCTATGCAGAAGTACCTACCCCGAGCTACAAACATCAACGGTCCCTCTTAGCAAGGGAGATACTTCTGACCCCTAGAGCTGACTCGGATCCTAGACTAGCATCTGTTGCGATGGCTGCTCCCTCAAAACTAGAAGACTTCCCTACCATCATCCTCGAAGACTCACTCCCTGTGAACTTGTTCCTAGAAGCTTCATTCTCTTAAAGATCATGTAAGTTCATCTCGTACCAAGAGACCTCCTTGATAAATTGAGGAGAATATATTAATTGTTCCTTCCCTCTTGAACCTAAAGGTTGACTCCCTCTGAGTTGCGCATCCTTTGGAGCTACTTATTTTTTGTTTTCTATCACTACTATGTTTGTCCATGTGCTAAGTTCTTGTAGCACCCTCAAAAAAATCTGTGGTTGATAGATTTGCTAAGATCTCCCTTGTGGATCTATCTTAGTGATTTGGGACATCCACAAAATCAACTGCCATACCCTCCACTCGTATTGTCTCTCTCCCTCTAAAGGTTGACCTTTGTGTTGTTAAGAAACGATGCTGATATTATCTTTCGTACCATAAACTTATTCAAATTATACAAATTACACCAAATTACAATTTCAAAAATTCCCCATCAAAATTCTAACAAAAATTAATTCCACCCAATTTTAAACAAAATTGTCGAAAAAAAATGGACTAAACAAATCTAATAGTTAGACTATGGCTATTAATTTCTCTATTCTTATTTAGTTAAGTTCTCCATTAAATTATCTCTATTATTAAGTTCATTATCGTAATTATCATAATTTTCTTGACCATTAACTTAACTTCATAAATAAATGACTCCATTGTTTAATGGTTGATTGACTAAAGACACTGAACAAGTAAATGATTATAGGCATGGACCAAGTTTATTTTTTTTTATTTTTTCCAATACGTTGAGGAAAATTTATTGACTAATGACACCACTCCGTGACACCAATGCCAATGGTTATTGACTAATGACTCGTGGACCAAATCAATTTTATTTATTGTTTCCCATACGTTGGGGAAAATTTATTGACTAATGACACAACACCGTGACCCCAATGTCAATGGTTATTGACTAATGACTCGTTGTATGACCCAGCTGTATATGTCTTTGGGGCTATGTTTAAATTTATTTATTTTTTCCCATATGTTGTGGAAAGCTTATGGTCTGAAGTGCCATATTAAATTTATTTATTTTTTCCCATATGTTGCGGAAAGCTTATTGACTCGGTGTGACCCAGTTTTATATTTGATTTTCTAGTGGATGTAGCAATTATTCAGTATTTTCGTGAATTATTTTTTAAGAAAATCTATTTAAAATATAAATATTTTTATTTAAAAATTTATAAAATTAATTTTATTTTTAAAATAATAAAAATAATCTAAAAGAAAATTGAATTATTTCTGTATTTTTACCTTTTCTAAAATTTATTTTTATTATGTTATTTTTTTAATTAAAAAATAAACAGAATTTTACCTTTTTTAAATTTATTTTTATTATGTTATTTCTTTTAATCAAAAAATAAACATAATTTTGTTTTAATTTTTATAATTATAATTGTGTTGTTTTTTAAATTTAAATTTTCTATTTAATTAATATCTTCAATTAATTAAAAGAAAATTGAAATTACTTTTTACATTATTATAGCTAAAATGTATTTTTACCTTTCTAAAATCTAGGTTTATTATGTTATTTCCTTTAATTAAAAAATAAACATAATTTGTCTTAAGTTTTTATAATTATAATGGCGTATTTTTAAATTTATTTTTCCTATTTAATTAATATCTTCAATTAATTAAAAGGAAATTGAAATCACTTTCTATATTTCAATAACTAAAATACATTTTTACCTTTCTAATTAAAATACATTTTTACCTTTCTAAAATTTAGGTTTATTATGTTATTTCTTAATTTTATAATTTATTGGTTGTTTTTTATTAATAAATTTGTTCATATATTATTTAATTTAAAAAAAATCAACTCATTTTTTTTTATAATTCACTTTCTATATTTATTTTTTATCTTTATTATTTACTATAATTTAAATAATTAAAATATTACTAAATCACATCAATCTTCAAATTAAAAATTAAAAAACAATTATATAAAATAAAATAAAATAAAAGATTATTTTCTTACTCTTTAATTTCACATTGCAAATTAAAAATTATTGATAAAATATCTAATATGATGCCAATCAAAGAAATATTAGAAATATTATTTCCCTACTATTTAATTTTACATACATTAATTTATTGTAAATTAAGAGTCATTTATAAAATATCTAATATGATGCCAATCAAGTATTTTGTCCTTGTATACAACGAGCTTTGGTTTTAAGTTTTCTTGTATCATGATTTAGTCCCTGTAAAGTAGAATGTGAGCGAACATTATTTTCTCTTAATTTGGTATTTCAATATTTTTAAAATTAATTGTTTTTCTAAAATTATAAACTATATGAAACTAATTTTTTATTGATCATTTTATATTATTTAATTTAACTATTATTTATAAATTATAAATTAATTATTCTTTTTATTATTTTAAGTTACAAATATATAAATTAATATATATTGAAGAATATGTTTTTCTTTTCATTATTTCAAATTAAATTATAAATTTTTTTCAAATCGAGAAATTATTTATTTAAAAAAATAATTGAGAAAAAAATATTAACCAGATATATTTAAATGAAAATATTATTATATTTAAGTAAATATAATTGTATAATAAAATTAAAAAAAACATTAATTTTTTAATATTGAATAGACTTTCATAATTAAAAAATATTATTTGATTGGAAACATCTACCAACAACATGAAATGCGATTAATCTCAAAAACATTGTAAAAAAAAATTAAGTAATCAAAAGTTTTAAGAATGTAAAAAAATTTCCAATTATTTACATTAGTCCTAAGTATATATTATTATTATTTTTTCTTCGTAAAGCTAATTCTATTAAAAAACCAAAAATATTTACAACAAGGCCCTGCCTCAACAATTGTCATTGAAGTTTATCATAAAGGTCTAAACTACCCCAGATTTGGAGAAACCAATTTAACATGGCGAGAGACCAAATATATAACCCAAAACCATAACTAGAGGGAAAACCGTACATAAGACTAGTATTCATGTTTAAGGCAAAAACCAGAGGAGGATTCAGCACAACACCACCTGAAGCTACAGCAAAATGACAAAACCGCTTATCATTCATATAGACAGCAAAAACAACACGTGAATAGACCAAACTCGTCAGCAACAGACTTCTGAGTTGTCGCTTAGGTGGCCTCCTATGCCACGCAGTGTCAATTGTTGTCAACCTGGTCCGGTGGCTCCTCGACGATGGGGCAGGTATTCTGGTCCCAGTCTTCTACCTCCTCCTCCACGTCGCCCTTCTCCATGCCACCTGAAGGCTCCCTTGCATGCTGGGTACCGCTCGAACTACCAGCAAACTCCATCTTGATTGAAGCTCCTGCTGCTCTGCCACCTTCATGTTGAATGCTACCAACTTGAACACCTTCCCCATGTAGACGACCATGACTATGCCCCTGCAACCATGACCCTCTCCTTGAATTCTCTCCTCCTGAGAAGGCGCTTCCGAATTTCTTTCCTGAGCAATGTTCTGCTCATTATCCTCAGAGAAAACTATGGTTACATTCGTTGTAATGATGGGCTTGTTCAGGCTACTCTGGAACCTGAACTGGGTCGAGTGAGGGACAGAGCTGGAAAGCAGAGGAGAAATAGTAGTCTGGAGCCTGATGTTACTGTGCGCGGCCATGGAGGCTTGCTCTTGACCTCGACCACTGCATGTATAGGGGTAATATCTATGCGGAGACTTGGGAGGAGGTGAGATCTCATGAGAATGAGGGGAAGAGGCCGGAACAGGGCTTGGCGCAGCTGGAGTACAAGTGCTGCCACCGCAGGTGCCTCCATTGCAACTCCTCATGCGATGCCGGACCATATCAGCAAGATTTGCATGCAATGCAACAGGACACGAGGTAGGGGAGGAGAATAGGTTGTAGGTAGAGGGTTCCTGTGCCAGATTTATAGGACAGTGCCTGGAGTGGGAATAATTGTGCCCATCTCGGAGGTCAATGCAGCAAAGGAGCCAGCATCGGCTTCCAGTGACGGTTCTGTAACAAGAATTCTCAGCCTAAGGCGGATAGATGCAAAGAGAGGGAGGATAAACAGAGGGTTCGAGAGGCTCCATACTATTTCCAGCAACTTCCAGGTCTTAGCCAGAGGGGCCATTTAATGCAGCTCGCAGGCTTACCTGCATTCATCATAGGTGGGTGTTGCACAGTGTGTTGCCCGCCGTCTAGCAAGTCCAATCACCGGCGGCCATTAATGTTCTTGGAGATCACCAGCATCTCGGTGTCCTAAGTATATATTATTAAAACACTCACTATATACATTTAAAATGTATATATGAATAAATAATTACATAAATTTGTGTTTGTTTTATTAGTAAAATTTTTTAATTAAACTTTTAAAATGTAAAACATTAAAATTAATATTTATTTTTAAAGATTCAATATATATTAAAAAGGAAATTAAAAAAAAAGATGTTAATAATTTGATTATTCTCATTAAATATATAGATATTAAAAGATCATAAATGTGTTAGACATAATGTTTTTTGGATGTAAAACTTTTTTCCCTTTCATATTTTTCCTAGATCATAATTTACAGCTTACATAGAATAACAATA
Organism: Pinus taeda; assembly: GCA_000404065.3. Taxonomy (NCBI): domain Eukaryota; kingdom Viridiplantae; phylum Streptophyta; class Pinopsida; order Pinales; family Pinaceae; genus Pinus; species Pinus taeda. Next base: position 63,876 of record APFE030631604.1, on the reverse strand, counting down.
TTATATATTTTTTTAAAAATAGATAGTATTGCAACAAATATTTTAATTAAATCTCCTCATATGCGGGTGATCGCACAACAAGTGAGTTGGGGAAGTTGTCACATGTCAGGGCCACATGAAAGCTTGATGGGAATGGTTAGGTAGAGCTCATTCCCCCGATTCACCTCAAACCACATTCATTGCAACTAGGTGATGAAGCTTTAGGAAAGGACAAAGCAATTAAGCCACGAACAAGATATGAACTCTTCCATCATTGAGGAGTCATGCATTCCTTCTTCCATTCATTCCCTCAGCTATGCTTTGCGAGCGCTTGGTCACTGGGGGTTAGGAGAGGTAGCAAGTCTTCAGTGGTTCCAGGTCCAAGGTAATGATTGCACAAGGCTGCTTATCATGGTGAGCGAATGGGGATGAGCTAAATAAGGATGTAGAGGTATTGGATGCCAACTGTTGGCAATATTGCCATTGATTGTAAAGGAGCAGCAAGCAAAGGACCAACAGAAGAAACAACAAGGAAAGGAGCAACAAGGTATGTAAGAGCAAAAGTAAGGAAAAGAAGGCAAAAGTGCAGTGAAGAGGTAGCAAAGAAGCAAAGTGTGATGGAAAAGGAGCAGCGAAGATGTAGCAAGGCAAGGAGAAAGATAAGACAAAGTATGCAGAAGCAAGGACAAAGAAGCAACAAATACATTAATGGTTTGATAGAACATTAGTGTTGGCATGTTGATGGCTTGATATTTGGATAATGTTGCAGAGATTATTTAATTAAGAATTTGTGGTGACACTAATTTGTTGTTAAGCTGAATTGTTGTGATGCAAAGGCAAGACTCCAAGGCAAAGGCAAAGATGTTGCAAAGATTGTTGTGATGGATTAATGATAAATATTTTTATTTGATGTTGGAATTAGGTTGATGAATTTAATCATTACATGTGGCTGAAATTAATATTGGATAGATTATTTATTTTTGTGTTCTAATATTCAAGACATGAAGGGTTTGGAAATGAATAAGTGAAAGGAAAAGAGTCAAGCCTATTCACTTCATATTCCTATGTGGAATACAAACAACCAACAAACTATCTTTATAAAATATGTGATTTTGGAAGGCATGTGAGAGTTAGAGAGTGGGAGAATATGTGAGAACTAATTGAACTATTATGCATTAGTTACCTAGCATATATGAAGCTTATGTAAAGCAGATTTGAAGAGAAGAAGATGGAGATATGCAGAATTTATGACCAGGTAAACCAACACATTCTTATTTCTTGGTTGCATCAGGAGATGGTAGTCTCCTTTCAAGTAGTGGTTTGATAAACATCAAGTTGGATCTTGTTGAAGTAGGAGCCTCATGTGGGTTATAGCCTACAAAAAACATATGGGAGTTGGAGCTTCCTTGCAGTTGCAACTTGTAGAAAAGTGAGGTAGTAACCTCCTGTAGCTTGGAGCCTACAAAAAATCAGATGTAATAAGGAGTAGAAGCTTTCCTTTGCATCACAACAATAATAAAATCACGGTTTTCTCCCTTTATGGGTTTCCACGTATATTTGGTGTCAATATGTGTTTTTATTATGTGTTGATGTGATGTTCTGGTTTTCTTGTTACTTGTTGTTCACATATTCAATATGTTGGTCATTATTTGTTAAGATGCTCATGTAATGTTCTAGTTAATGAGGTTAATGAAAATAATTTTAATGTCCATGAATATACTAAACAGATTCACCCCCCCTCTCAGTTTAGTCAAGTTTGCATCAATTAGTATCATAGTAGGTTCCTTGTGTATAAGCCTAACAACTTGAAGGTAGATCTGGTTTAATCATGGGCTATCAAAGTGTGCCTGTGTTGAGTGAATCAAACTTTCATGAATGGAGAGATAAGGTAAAATTTGAATTGATATCTTACGGACCTGATGTATGGAAACTAGTATGTGATGATTACTTCAAGTATTAGACTCCCTCTTTGCAAGAACAATAGTGGAATGCTAAAGAAAAATGTGTCATGTATAACAATCTCCATAACAAGGATCCTGATGCAATCATAGATTTAGCTTTTGCAAAAGAAATCTGGGATAGATTACAGCTCATGCATGGAGAGGCTAGCAACAAAAGTGTAGAGAAAGAAAAGAGAAAGAGGAAGGAGAAAAAACCTATTCAAAAGGAAAGTGTTCGGTTAAATGAAGCCTCTACCTGTGTGAATGTACCTAACCCTCATGAAGCTAGGCTTGACTTATCATTGGCTAGTATAGAAATATTGAAGAATGAAAACAAAGATTTGAAGAAACTATTGCAAATATGTGATGAAAGAGAACACAAATTCAAGGAAAAATTTCTTAATTTGAGAACAAAATTAGAAGAAGCAAGGAGAATTGAAGAAGTGATGAGCATATGACTGAAGGACAAAGAAGAACAATGTGAAAAGTTAGAAGACAAGACTAATTCGGCTAGAAGTAAGTTAGAAGAAAAGAATGGTTTGTGTAAGCAGCTAGAGGAGGAGGTTGCCTCCATGAAGAACTCAGAAAAGATACCCATTAAATATGACAAAGAAGCATTAAAAAGACCTACAAAAGAAGAAGGAAACAAAAATAAGCAACAACATCAAGAACCAAAGAATAAGATGAAGAAATGGTCCTTTTCAAAAAGGCCAATTGCTCCCAAAGATGAATAGGGAAAATGTGGAAGATCCCAAAGGAAATTGTTTTCTCCTTTGAAAGACATCAAATTTTTTTCTTGCCATAAACTTGGACACGTGGCAACAAAATGTAAGAGAAAGAAAACTAGGACTACTCAACAAAAGATGCAACAAATGAGGAGGATCCCTTAAGCATTCAAACAAAGAAGACATTCATTCACCAGGTACACAAATCAGTTCTATGGTTACTGTTATCTATGTAATGAATTTGGACATAGAGCTATTGAATGCGAAAAGTATGTAAAGAAAAATATAAATGACTCAAGAAGACACACATCATTTGTTCTTTTGCTTGACCATATAAGGTTCTATCTATGTAGCAATCCTAAACACAAAGCCAAATACTGCAAGTTGCACTATACCTTAAAGAACTCTAGACAAAATATGGACTCTGCAAGAAATTAAAAATAGTGAGACAAAAGAAAATGTAGACACAATTCACTGTCTTTACCAATTCAATTATGTCATCATTGTGGTCAACAAAACTTTTGCTCCACCTATCTCCCTCTTGTTCGCACTCCCTTTCAATTTCCCTAAACTTCTCCAGCAATGGGCTACCTTGTTATGATTGTGTGGATGCCTCTGTAGAGACTGTTCTCAACTGATAACATGGTGAAACCCCCGATGGTCTCTTTCCCTCTCCATGTCTTCCCCAATTCATTCCTTTTCAATGGCAAGTTCCCTTGGCGGCTAGATACAGAATTGCTGGAGCTTTCTGCTTACCATCCTCCTCAACATCCCAATCCTCTAGATTTGTGGCATCTGGATCTGAAATTTCCTGCAACATATCATCATATCCCCCAATTTTTTTGTCTTCTGGATCAGGAATGTATTCTTTGTCTTCCTAGTCTCCTGGCGTTTTGGAATCAAGATCTTTAATTTGTTTTGGTGGCTAAATATCCCAAATGCTGTATAAACTTCAAAATATTTCTCCTTGTTATCAATGAGAATGTTGTAAGTAGCATCATGGCAAAGAATAAAAGTATAAACTTGAGTAAGTTGATCCATTTCACAGGATACATCCTTCTTAATAAGATCGTTCTTTCCAACCTAAGCAAGAATTGCATGAACCTTCTGTGTACTATAACAACATACGTTTGGACCAAACATGATGTTATAAGGTGTATTTGTACCAAACTTATTTTGTTCAACATCACCACTCAATACCTTCACACACGTACCATCAGAGTCAAGTTTCTGCTCATGCTTGACAGAAAATTGAGGAACAAGTATCTTATCCTTGTTGTTGAACTCTGGAAACTCAGCCGAAATGGCGAAGAAACTTGCATTTGGATGAGTTTAAATCCCTTTGTCATTGGTGTCCCCTTTCCATTTTCCATCAGTGTGAAGCCACTCCCATGTTGCACTTTCTCAATTTTTCTCAAGCTCTACACAAACTTTCTCAAGATCTATGCAAAGACAATTAAAATTTGCAGCGAAAAATAGACAAACACGTGATCCTCTCTCGCGAGATCTCCTTCATGAAGAATGCAATGCAAAAGAGTAGGAGGTGATGAGTGTTTATTGTATGACATGGAAACATATTAATAATCATTTTTCCATGTGTCTCTCTCATCAACGTTTATTATTATGTCCCATGCCAACTTACAATTTATCAATACACCCATTTGTACGTGACAAATTCAATGATCGTATCTACGAGTATGGAATTATTATTTTTGTTGATCATTATTGCTCATTGAATATTAAATAATTTTCACATAGGTTCTGAGTTTGGAAGTGACTCTGATGGACCGAACAGGAAACAACGAGATAACAAGGATAACGATATGAGATCATTGGTGGTTCCAAGCACGTCGATTAAAACAAAATCTGTAGGCGTAAAAGGTAAAGGATAAGGATGGGGCCATCCTATTCATGTTCCTATTCTTAAAGTCCTTCAACTATAACTGCTGATGTGAACAAGAGTGAGATAAAAAGTACCTGGCGATAGATGCATCCTATTAAATTTTTGTGTTACACCGTTGATCAAATATAGCATAGAAAAGGTAAAATAAAATAATAGCTCCTCATTATCTACTCTCAATTAGAAATCTTAGGCATTTTTATATTAGTTTACTAATGAGGTTCTCACTTTAGAATTTACCAGTCGCTCATAGACTAGCCAACCAAAAAACTAGCAAGTAAAACTACGCACATCGATTTTCTAGATTCACATAGAATTCTAGACCTCAAACAATCAATAGAAATTTGTCCATATCATTCATGAATTCGTTTACATTTTTAAATGTGTATTCAAAGTCATATGAGTTAATTAAAAACAATGATGTAATTATAATTTAACGTTTAAAAATAAAAAAATATAAAGATATGATTGAATAACATTATTTTTAGCTTAACAAAATGAATAGATCTTCCATGATACAATATAGATTTTCAAAAAATAAAATCACATATTTTCCCATAAATATTATAGTAATGATATAAAAAAAATTAAAATAATCCATAATTAAATAAGATATAATTTAAATGAAATTACAATTTTGAAAAGTATTAATATTCATGAATAAAATTTTACATAAATTATAAAATTGATTTTTTTTATTCCTTGGCCGTACTTTTGCATGTTTAAAATCAATTTCTAATTATGATAAATATTATGTTTATATATTATCACTATCACATTGAGGAAAGTCACCAAAACTTTGGACTTTATGAAAGATTTGAAGAACTAGTGTATTGAACGGGAGAGAAGTGACATATAAGTCGACGTTCCAGGCCCCATTTGGGCTGCCCAATTAGTGTTGATCAGTCAAGATGCGATGGCTGAGCTGGAAAATTTTTAAAGACTCAACCTCAAACAAACAAAAAATCATCACTATCGCATTGAATAAAGTCACCAAAACTATGGACTTTATCAAAGATTTGAAAAACTAGCATATTGAACGGGAGAGAGAAGTGACATATAAGTCGACGTTCCTGGGCCCATTTGGGCCGCCCAATTAGTGTGGGTCAGTCAAGATGCGATGGCTAAGCTGGAAAAGTTTTAAAGGCTCAACATCAAACAAAAAAAAATTTATACGTGGTATTTTTTTTGTAGGCAGGGTATTTCACGGTTTTTTTTCCAAGGGAAAAATTATAGTTTTATTAATGAAAATAAAATTACATGTTATATTGCTTACAAATAGTCAATCATCTAGTCAGTGACTTATGATCATAAGTTCATAAATAATCAACTAACAAAGAAGGAGAAAAATTAGACTTTTCTCCATTTATTCTTTTCAACTTTCCACCATTCTCCTTGAGATGGCATAGATGAAACAAGAGTTAGTTGATTTTCTTCTATTCTTGTGGTTTCCTTGTCTGAATCTCAGTTATCGAAAGCATGCTGGAATTTTATACCTCCATCCTTTTCCTCAGATATCTTGATTAGCTGATTTGTGGGGCCGTGTAATTCTGTTGGTATGTGTGTCTTTTCATCTTGTTCTTCATTTTCTGGTATGTGTTGTTCATCCTGCGTCAGAGTGGGGTCCTTTTCTAATTCTTCTTCTTCCTCATTTGATTCAATTGGGGGGATTTCCATCCTTTTGGTTGCTTCCTTGTTTTCTTCTTTCCTCGTTGCTCTTTCTTGGTGTCAGGGCATATGTTCTGTAAGTGTCATGTTTGGCGGTATATACAACATCTGAAAGTTGTGTTCTCGAATTCCAAGATTTGGGTCCATCTCTTTTTATTGTGTATCAGTTGAATGCAGTCTGGTAGGCCTTTACTGAGTTCCACTTCCACACATATGCGTGCAAAAGTATAGATTCATTCTTCCATCCTTTGTTCATCAGTCTTTATGTATCGAACTAGTATATTTCCAATGGTTTCTAGCACTTGATTGTGCCAGATATGTAAGGGAAGGTTATGTAGCCTTACCTAAACCACATCCTTGATACAATCATGGTGTTTGCGTCAAATTCTGGAAACCATAGAGTGGTGAAGATCCCTATCAATCCCTAGAACCATGGGCTTCTTGTAATATAATGTCCCTTTCTTCCGATGATGCGAATTTTACAATGAAGCCTTTTATATAGACATTTTTGTGGTGTCAGCATTAATTTTGTTTTTGTTTGGATCAGCTCGGTTGTTTTTTCCTTGATACATGTGTTGTAATTGTTTGTTGGGATATATTTATGTTTATGTTATTCCATGCATGGGTCGCCTACATTGATTCGACAATTTTTCGTGCTGTCCTTTTCTTTTTTTGGGTGTTTTTTCACATTTAATCCTATGGCATGTGGTCGTTTATGACTTTTGCCTCATATATCATTATGTATACCAGTTTCTTTTCCTTAATCTAATGAAATCATATCTAGTTTTTCTTCTTTAAAAAATAAAAAATCAAAATCAAAAAAGTTGAAAAAATTGCACATTAACTAATACTCGGAAACATTGTCAAATTGAATGAGAGATGGAAAAGTGAAGGAAGCAGATGTATTCACTCGAGGTCTTTTTTTGGTGGTGGAATTTTCAAGCCAATTAGCAGTTTTATATTAATGAATAGTATATTTATACATAAACAATTGGTGTTGTTATCCTCCCAATTTTCTTTCTAGTTGTCTTTAGTGAGACTTTTTGGAAGCTTTTTCGATGAGATTTTCCCATCTAATTTCTCTAAAATACGATAGGAATTTATTGAAATCACAAGATTGATGGGTAACCCCTGCATAATCAAATTTCCCTATGGGTTTTTCAGGATGTTGAATCCATATATAGAGTAAAAAAACTAGTTTAAATAACACAAATCAAGATTTTACCTCAATTTCTTCCGTCAGATTTCGGCACCAGAAAGTCCAAAAAGTCGCACTAAAGACAACTCCATTTTCTTTTTCTTCTCATTTACCAGTTTTTTTAATTTCATTTTCCTTTTGTTTCTCATTTATCAAATCCAATTTCTCCATCCCCTAAGTTTTTTATCTCTGTTTCCCAACATTTAAAGGAGGATGGAAAATAAAAGCTCTCAAACTCAGTGTTTAAAGGACGATACATTTTGACAAAATGTCAATTTTTCTTTCTCCCAGTCCCATTTCCAACTTGATCATTATATTTATGATAGATGTTATATTTATATGTTATAACTATCCCATTGAACAAAGTAACCAAAACTTTGGACATTATGAAACATTAGAAGAACCAGCGTATTGAATGGGCGAAAGAACTAACATATAAGTCGATGTTCTGGATCTGGAGGATTACCAAGGACTTTGACTAGAGTGGATTTCAATCAAGAAAAACCACATACTTTGTAAAGAACCATAGATTGATCGAAATAAGTGTCTTTCATCTTAAAATCTTAGGAGGAATAAAGACGTTAAATTCATAAAATTAACTCTTACATGAGACCTAGAAACATAAATGAATTCTTGGTTCTCAAATTTTCTGGAGGACACTCTATATCCTTCCTTCGATACGGGACCCTCAATTGAGTCCATTGAACCAAGGGAAGACTTACACATTCAGGACCTTTGAGCAATGAATCTCATATCTTTTGGTTCCCAATGAAGTTAATGTCCCTAAAACTAAGAGGGTTGGGATCTGCCCATTCGGAAAGATTCCTAAACTACCACATCATGGACAAACATCTGCCAATTGTTCTCCTTCAAGAAAATATGATGTCTAAGGAAAAATACTTGCATGTCTTACTATGAATATGCCCGACATGGCATGGTTGCGCTATCAATTCCTTTAGAAATTCGGGTGGTCTTGTAGCAATATCGGATCCTACCTATTTCTCCTTTCTAGCCTACAAACTTATTTAAGGCATAATTCTATCAGGACATGCTCAGGGCTGGAGTTGTAGACTCTTAATTATTCATATGTATGGCCCTTACGAAAATCGTAAGATTTTCTGGGAATTGATTGACAATTCATGCTTATTGGATATTCATCCATTAATCATTGCAGGGGACTTAAATTTAACAATGAATGTGGGTGAATGTTGGGGGCACATGGCTAATCTAGATTCTCTAGTGGCATATTTCACAGATCTCTTCAACTGCAAGTCTCTCCATGACATTTCTTCTGATCCAATATGTCCAACATAGCAGAACGGATGGGCACAGACGACTGATTGCTAAAATAATTGGCATGTTTCCGGTGGACTCTAACTTATCACTTAGATTGAAAAGCCTCAAATCATGTACTTTCTTCTCGGGCATATCTAATCATGATGTCATTATCCTGGAATGGCAAGATGACCTAGAGGGCATAAACATTTCGTTTAAATTTAACCAGATGTGGGCTAATGAGACTGGTTTCTAGGACCTGGTTCTACAATCTTGGTCTAACCCTCTCTCTCTTGATAACACTGATGTGTTAAAGGTGGTTATTAAAAAGCTAATGAGGATGAAAACTATGGTAAGGAAATGGATTAAAAATAAATAATGAAATCTCATTAAGGAGCTTCAAACAATAGACATAGAACTTGCCCTACTGATGGATCCTATTATGTCGGGCTACTTTTTTGAACATCAAAACACAACAATTTTAGACTTGATTTGAAAAGATAAAATCCAAAAATTACAAGAAGAAGATTTGTGCCAGAAATGTAGACTTGCATGGATCAAAGGAGGTGACCGAAATACAAAAAAAAAAAATTCATAGGACTGCATCCAAAAGGAAACAAACAAACTCAATTTGGTCAATCAAAGATGAAGCATGGTACACTTATACATCCATCAAAAAGATCAAAGAGATAGTGTTTCAACATTTCAAAAATCAATTTTAGGAAAGAGAGGATACTCATATGATTGATAAGATGGAACTAGTTTATCTCTTTCCTACATGGATTTGCAATGAAAATACTTCATTGATGGGACATACAAATTTCCAATGAGGAGTTGCTACAAACCCTCGAGGAGATGGAAAAGGACAAAAATCTTGGGCCCGATGGCTAGCCTTGTGAATTCTTTCTTTTCTTATTTGATTTGATGGGCCCAGACTCGATAAAGATAATGGAAGCAGTCAAAATCTCCAACAAAATTCTAGGTGTAATCAATTCAACCTTTCTCACTCTCATTCCTAAGAAACAAAATCCTTTGTCTCTCAATGACTATAGGCCTATTTCTTTATTCAATTATGTATATAAAATGATGTCCAAAATTATTGCTAACCGTGTCAAAAAGATCATCTCCCCATATATTTCGTAAGAACAGTTTGTTTTCCCAACATGAGAATACAAGATGCAATGGCCATTGTTTAAGAAAGCAATAACTCAGTCTAATCAAGGAATCAAAAATCATGTTTCATGAAAATTAACCTCATTTGGGCCTTCGATTGTATTGAATGGGAGTTCCTCACTATGATTGATCTGAAATGGATAAGATTAGTAATGTTGTGTTAATTCCCCATTCATAATAAAATCCAAGATGCTTATCATTTTCTTATCAAGTGCTTAAGGATTCACCATTTTTTCTTAATTAACTGATTCCCATGAGAGTTTCTTATGTAAATGTTATAAATAATTTAACATAAAACATATGTTGAACAACAACAAAATAACAGCAAAGAACATCAAAATACAACACAAAACACAAAGATTTGATGAGGAGTTCACCCCTCCTGGGCTACATCTCCTTGGTATGGCTTCCAATGCTTGGGCCTCTCTATTATGCTCAAAATCACAACAAAAGTGTGTTTACAATGCTCAAATGCTTTTGAAACCTATCTCAGTGAGTTCAGAATTGCAAAAATTGCTACAATTCACTCTTTTTTCACCTAATTTGGATAAGAACTGAATAAGTTATGACCTCTCCCAGTTCTCCCACAATTTGCTCAACAAATTCCCCTTTTAGACCACCAACCATCAAATTTGGCCTGAAATCTGCTAAATTTTCCATATTTCAGTGATCGAAGCCATACTTCCCAGTGGGTTTAAAAATCACAATTTGCATTAGCAGAGAGACGGAAAGAACAAATCCTTTCAAAAATTGTGATCATTGATTTGCGATGGCGGACTTAATGATTTATGCACCACAATTCATCACAATTTCGCATCTGGTATATATCAGCTTACCGCAATCGACTGGGGACCATGGAATTCCTTAACAACTTGTCGTTTGTCGCTACAAAGTGCGAACTACGATGAATTGTCAGACCCAAACATTCCATACATTGCAACATATTCTATTTTCACATCTGGTTCCATCAGGTTTTCTCTATTAGTGCAGGTAGGGTGATTCTTAACAAGACTTCATGCTGCAATGCGATTTTGTGATGCAATCCCTGCGATATTGCATATCGCATCTCGACAGGACCATGGACGATTTTTAACTGAAAACTTATGCCGATGTGATACGATGAGCCAATTTTCTTGACCAGTGATATATTTCCACTTGGCACCTCCTAATTGGCTAAAGAGACTTGAACTTGCTGACTGTGCACTTATTTTGCATGTTTAGCAAACTGGTTAGAACTCATTTCTGGGAGCATCCGAACTTCGTTTTAAATGAAACAAGTTGCATTGGATTCAAATCACTGAGATCTGTCCAACCATGCAATTTCCATTCCATTATATGAACTTTGATTTTTGAGCATAAACTTGAGCACCCGATCACTCCTCCCCACTGGAAGCTTTTGGACCCCAAAATATTATATTTACTTATTGAACAGATGAGGGTATTCTTCCCTCACCTTCCCCTCTTCATTCCATTTGGCCTTTGATGAATTTGTACCTTTGAGACCCACTTGAAGATAATCAACATTTCCCCTTTGATGACCTCCTTCTTCTGTAAAGTATGGTGTCTTGTTGAATCTCATCAAGAAATTCTGGAGAAAAATCTTCAATTGATGGAATCCGTAACACTTTCTCCTTGATCTTCAATCAAAGGAGGCTCATACAATCTCAAATTTTCAATATTAACAACGAAATAAATTTGCATATATGAAGGCAAATCAAACTTGAAAGCATTATTACCTAACTTTTCCATAATTTTAAATGGACCATAACGGATTGGTTTTAGCTTTTTACCTTCATCTTGAAGCCTTTCCTTGCTAATTTAAAGCCAAACTTCACTAAGTACTTGAAACTGATGATCCACACGATTCTTATCATGCCTTACCTTATATTTTCCTTGACTCTTTTCTAGTTGTTCTTGAGCTGTTTGGTGAATCAACTGAATTTTCTCAATGAATTTCTTTGCCCTGTCTATGTCGCTATGTCCATCTACAACTACATATTTATCAAAGATGAAATCCAAAAGTGATTTAGGTAAATAACCAAGACATGCCTCAAAACGCGAACTTAGAGTAGAAGAGTGTTTTGCTCGGTTGTAAGCATGTTGAATATAATGCAACTGTTCATCCCACAACTTAGGATATTTGCTGCAATATCCTCTTAGCAAATGAATAACTATCCTGTTAACCACTTCAGTTTGAACATCTGTTTGCGAATGGAAGGTTGTACTTTTATTCAACTTGGTGTCCATCAAGTTCCATAAATTTGACCAAAAACTACCAACAAATCAGGAATCACAATCACTTACAATAGCAGTAAAAATGAACCCATACATTTTGAAAGAAATGTTGAGTTGTTTGTTCAAATGTAATTTGTTTTTTGCAAGGCATTAATATGCATATCTTGTTGAACCTATCCACAACTACATACAAATAATCATGACCTTTTCTTGATAAAGGAAGACCTCCTACAATATCCATAGAAACACTCTCTCATGGATGTGAAGGCACTAGAAGTGGTGCGTACAATCCTAGTTTCCTATTACTAGGCTTACTGACTGCACACAATGAACAACCTCTGATAAAACATGACACACTTTCAAGCATATGAGGTCCGTAAAAATACCTCTGAAGATTTTCCACTGTTTTACTTACACTTAAATGTCCAACAATAAGAGAAGTGTGTGCTTCCCTTGTGACATTTACTCTCTCTCCCTGTGGAACACAAACTTTTCCTAAATGATACGATAGATTATCATGTACATGGTAGTCTAATTCCTCAACTTCGTGACCTTGACTCAAGTTTGAATATACCTCTAGAAATTCAACATCATGTGTGTATTGTTCAACATAACTTTTAGGCAAAACAGAATGATTCTTGAGTAAAATGGCTACATTAACAACCGGTCTAGAAAGTATATCAGCAACTCTATTATAAATACCTTTCTTCTACCTGATTACCAAGTGGAATTGCTATAAGAATCCCATCCAACGGAACCTTGATTGCTGCAATTTTGTTTGAGATTGTAGATATTGCAAAGGTTGATGATCGATGTGAATAATGGTTTCTTTTCCCATTAATTAATGCTTCCATTTCTTCACACTTTGCACCAATGCATAAATCTCTTTATCATATGTAGGATAGTTAATAACAACACCATTAAAAATCTTAGAATGAAATGAAATGGTCTTACCATGTTGTAAAAGAACTGCACCCATGGTGTAGTCACTTGCATCTCTTTGTATTTCAAATGGTTGTTTCAAATCCGACAATGCTAAAACTGGGGCTGAACTGATATTTTTTTTAAAGCATCTAATGATTTTTGTTGTTTGTCTCCCGACTGGAAGACAACCTTCACACTGGTCAAAGCATGAGCTGCTATGGAAGAGAAATTGGCAATGAACTTCCTCCAGTATCACGCTACTCCCAGAAAACGCCTTACTTCTGTGACTGATTTGGGTATTGACCAATTCACAATGATGAAATTTTAGATGGGTCAATCTTCAGCTCACCTCCTCCAACTATGTGGCCCAAATACACTAAGGAAGTTTTCCTGAATTCACATTTAGACATATTTAGAAATAACTGTTCTTTTTTCAAGACATCCAACACTTTCCTCACATGCTTGACATGCTCTTCTTGTGATTTTCTGAATATCAAAATATCACATAAATAGACAATTACAAAATCATCAAGAAAGGATCTTAAAACATCATTCATAACTCTCATGAATGTAGTTGGAGCATTGCAAAGACTGAAAGGCATAGCCAACCACTCAAACAATCCTTGTTTGGTTTTAAAAACAGTCTTTCAAATATCCTCCTCAGTTATTTTAACTTGATGATATCCAATTATCAAGTCTAATTTAGTGAAATATTTTGCATTCTTCAACTGATCTAGCAAATCATCTATTCTAGGCAGTGGGTATTGGTTCTTTATGGTAATTTTATTCAAAGCTCGATAATCTACACACATGCGCCGGGCTCCACCTTTCTTGGGTACCAAAACAATTGGTGAACCACATGGCGAAGTAGAGGAACGAATTACACCTTTATCTAACAATTCTAGGACTTGTTTCTTAATTTCTAAACTTTCCAGAATTGACATTCGATACATATCGATATTTGGGAGTGGATAGTCTTGTTGTAGCTGAATTTCATGTTGAATTCCCCTTTTTGGTGGAAATCCCTTTGGTTCTTGAAACATATCTCCCTATTGATTGACCACATCAACCAATTCGGCTTTTAGCTTCACGTCACGGCCTGCAAAGGATTCACACGCTGTGCCATTCATCTGCTTGATCATAAGGAGCATGAGATTCTTGTTGGAATTGACTAATCACTTCATTTTCCCTGCACGTGCTAATGACAGATTAAGCTTTCTATGATGGGCTCTCACAATATACTCCAGTCCATCTTTGAACAAATGATATTTGTTCTCAAATCTATGGAAAAAAACTTTCCGGCCATATAGATATGGGCTTCCCAACACAATTCCATAAATATCCAGCGACACTACATCTAATTCAACTTCATCAACAAAATTGGCAATAATAACAAACCTGAAAATGCATTTCCTTGTGACATGAATATTTGCATCCTTGGTTATCCAACCCAATGGATACGACTTATGATAGGACATGGTTTCCAGATTGAACTTCTTGACCAGGTCTGTAGAAATTAAATTTGCCTAGGATCCACTATCAAACAACATATCAATCTTGGTGTGTTTGGAAATAACTCTGATATGGAATAGCTCAATTCTGTTTTCTTCATTTGAAGTGTTGTTGGAATTATTTGTTGCGTTGGTTCTTGCCATGACTTCCTCTTTGCTTGTTTTTGCCACTTCTTTTCCTTTAGTGACTGTGGCTACAATCTTTGTTTCATCACCTTAGTCAGAACCCAAGTCTTGTTGTACAACAACGTTTGTCTTCTGTTTCCCTTTATTGTTAAATTTCTTCGGTCTTAATTCAGGATGAAGCTTCCAGCAATGCACTTCATCATGGCCCTCTTTGGAACAATTGTTGCACACAAGCTTCTCCCCTTATTTCTTAACATAAGCATTTTTCTTCTGCTTTCGTTTAGATTTCTTTCCTTTTTCACCACTTTGGAATGGCTTCTTCTTACCTTCTTCTTGTACATTTTTCCCTCTTGCTTCGAGGTGTGTAGCTTGAACACATACTTCATTAAGATTCGTGGGATTAAGCACAAGAATGGTGTGTCGAAGATAGCTATGCAAACCTCCTATGTATTTCAACAAAGTATCTTGTGACTGCAAGCCTACTCCTAGCATAAGAGATATTCTCCTAAACTCCTGAGTATACTCTTGCACATTTTGACCTTTTAACTATCTGAAATTTTGCCAATTCCTGATAGCTTTTTTCATGTGCACTAAAGGGTAGAATTGTCTTTTTATAGCAGCAATGAAATCAGGCCAAGTAATAGAGATCTTACCATATTTTTTTTATCTCATCTTGAGTCCTTGCCTCCCACCAAATGAGTGTTTCACCCTCCATTCTCAAGGAAGCTAACTAAATCTTTATGTCATCCTCTTGAAGGTTTTGAATCCTGCAATATACCTCCAACTGATGAATCCAACTATCAAGCTTCTCTACATTCACTTCCACATTATACATGGGCAACTTGAATTTAACATCAAGTTTTAAAAATGATGATTTACCAGTTTCTTTTGAAGAATGATGATGAGTATGAGTAAAGGTTGTATTAGTGGAAGAGTGTGAAGATTCTTGTGAAGAAGAAGATGAAGAAGATGGTGGAGAGGGTGGAGGTTTGTCTCCATTCCCATTACCTCCTTTTCCATTACCTCCTCCTGAAGAGACTTCTCCTTTGGGAGGTTTGGAACTTTCTCCTTGCAACCTGCTATTCCTATCTTCATAAAGGACCTTCACTATCTCTTTCATATCAAAGAAAGCCTTTCTGGACGTCTTCTCATCTTCTGTCATGTTTGTAGGTTCTCCTTCATGAGACATGATCTCTGGAGTTTCAATTGTGACTTCAGGATGTACTGGTGTAGAAGACTTTGGCAACCTTTCCCTTCTTCCACTTGAGCCAACTACAAGGCTTTCAACTAGCTTCCATTCTCCTCTTTTGAGTTTTAACCTTGTTAGCATGACACAAAACTAGAAAACAATACTCCATCTTTGCACAAGAAAATTTAGTAAGCAAAAACCAGTGCTCTAATACCAACTTGATATGAAATGGCACAGATTAGTAATGTTGTGCTAACTCCCCATTCAAATAAAACCCAATATGCTTATCATTTTCTTATAAAGTGCTTAAGGATTCACCATTTTTTCTTAATTAATTGATTCCCATGAGAGTTTCTTATGTAAATGTTATAAACAATTAACATAAAACTTATGTTGAACAACAACAAAATAACAACAAATAACGTCAAAATACAACACACAACACAAAGATTTGATGAGGAGTTCACCCCTCCTGGGCTATGTATCCTTGGTCCAACTTCCAATGCTTGGGCCTCTCTATTATGCTCAAAATTACAACAAAAGTTTGTTTACAATGCTCAAATGCCTTGGAAACCTGTCTCAATGAGTTCAGAATTGCAAAAACTGCTAGAATTCACTCTTTTTTCACCTAATTTCGATAGGAAATCAAGAAGTTATGACCTCTCCCAGTTGTCCCACAATGTTCTCAACAAATTCCCCTTTCCCGGCCACTAGCCATCAAATTTGGCCTAAAAACTGCTAAATTTTCCACATTTCGGCCACCGGAGCCATACTTCCTAGCGGGTTCGAAAATCGCAATCGGCGTTGGTAGAGAGACGAACGAAACAACTCCTTTTAAAAATTGCAATCAACGATTTGCAATGGTGGACTTAACGATTTGTGCACCACGATTCATAACAATTTCGCATCCAATATATATAAGCTTGTCGTAATCGGCGCGGGACTGGGGAATTCCTTAACAACATGTCGTTTGCTGATGTGAAGTGTGAACTGTGATGAATTGTCAGACCCGAACATTCCATACATTGTAACCTATTCCCTTTTCACATCTGGTTCGCTATCGGTGCGAGCGTGTTGATTCTTAACAAGACTTCCTGCTATGATGTGATCCATGCGATATCACATCTCGGCAGGACCAGGGGCCGATTTTTAACAAAAAACTTATGTCGATGCGATGCGATGAGCCAATTTGTGGGACCATCAATAGAGTGACACTTGGCGCCTCCTGATTGTCTAAAGAGACTTGAACTTGTTGATTGTGCACTTATTTTGCCTATTTAGCAAACTGGTCAGAACTCATTTCTGGGAGCATCTGAACTCCATTTTCGATGAAACAAGTTGCGTTGGATTTAGATCATCGAGATCTATCCAACCATTTAGTTTCCATTCCATTATATGAAATTTTATTTTTGAGCATAAACGTAAGGACTTGATCAATTATCCTATACAAAATTGGCTTCAAACACTGACATGTCAGATGGATAATGGCCTGTTTCAAATTTGCATCCATGGTGGTTCTCATCAATGGGGATCCCACAAATTTCTTTAAAATGAGCAGAGGATTGATACAAGGTTGTGCTCTGTCTCCTCTATTGTTTATTCTTGTAATGTATACATTAAGCAGGGGGATCAACTCCATGAAAGAGGTCGAAGCCATAAAAGGTTGTATGATATCAAAAAATAGTTGACCATCACATCTGATGTACATGGATGATATCATGTGTGTAGGGGAGGCAAGAATATCATAATGGGAAGCATTCCACAAGATTTTTCTAAAATGCAGCAATGCATCTAGGCTTAACATTAATAAATATAAAACAAAGCTTATTTTTTATGATGGTTCTTCGATGGAGGTAATCATAATTGCTGATATGTTTGAGATTAAGATTTTCCCACTATCATATGGCTTCAAATACCTAGGATGTCATTTGAAACCTAGCAATTACAAGCTTTCAGATTGGGATTGGCTATTCAACAAATTCAATCGAATGTTATGCCGCTACGATCATAGGTGGTTAACTCTTGGAGGCAAGGTTGTCATGATTCGAGTTGTTTTCCAAAGCATCCATGTATATTGGATGCATATATTTCACATCCTTCAATCTACTATGAAGAAGATTGAATCCATCGTGTGACATTTTCTATGGTTGGGATTTGGCACCAAAAGAAAAATCCCCCCTTGTTGGCCTCAATCTAATCTCTAGACACATTAAGGTTGGAGGTTGGGGATTCCTTAATTTCAAAAATTTCAAACTGGCCCTTTTGTTTGCTAATCTATGACACATATTCGAAGAACAAGGTATATGGCGAAAAATCATGGTTGCAAAGTATCTACATAACTGTGGATTGGAGGAATGGATTAGAAATGGTGTTCCATCCACTACATGTATGTCTGCAACTTGGAGGAGCCTACGAAGCGAAGTCCCTTGGCTTTGTGGTAACCTTGTTTGGGTTGTTGGCAATGATTTACACGTCCATGTGGGGATGGATGCCATCAAAGGCATGCCCGGAAGCCCCCATTTATCCACCCCCATCATCATCTCCCTTAATCAACTGGGATACTCCTCTTTGGCCAACATTGCGAGGGACCCCATATGCTCTTGTCTCCCCCAATTTGGCCACATTCCTAGTAAATTGGCATCCCATAATATTTGGCAGTTGAATGGGAATTTTATCGCAGTAACCTTTTCCAGGCTGGTATCATGTTATCCACCCGCCCGGATTATTTGGTTTCGGGCGGTCATTTAATGGATGGAAGAATTTCATCCACAAGCATATAAACACATCATTTCTTGTTCTCCAATCTTTCCATTTTCCAAGCTCACTGCACAATTGTGGTCTTGGGATGTTCCTCTCAGGATTATATGCTTCACTTGGCTTATCCTGCATAATCATATTCTGACCTAGGACACACTCATGAAGAGAGGATTTGTGGGTCCTAGTAGATGCCCTCACCAAAAATCTGCATTGGAAGACTATATTCACATCTTCATTCACTATCCTTTTGCACATGACATATGGAGGAAAGTATCCTCTCACTTGGGGACTCAAGTCATTATTGATAGTTCCTCCATTGCGGACTGGATTTTCTCTCAGGGCTTCCAATCAAAAGAGCATCAGGTTGTTCCCCTATACGTCTTTTGGGGAATTTGGTGCTCTCGCAACGAGCACATCTTTGAAGAGACTCCTGCCAATCCTAATTTGACTACTCTGCATCATTGCTGACTTTCAAGAGATAGGTCGCCGGTGTCCCAAAGAATCTACCAAGTCCATCACTCATGCTGACTTGTCCAATATTTTCCCAATTTTTTTTTTTGATGGAGCTTCCGTTGGTGGGAGATGCGGAAGTGGTGTCTCCCTTCATATCAATTTAGTTATGTTCTATCAATTCAGGTGGTTTGCTAACATGAGAGAAAACAACAGAGCAAAAATGCTCGCCTTATGGTATGCCTTACAGGTGGCTCTATGGCTCAATGTTGATTGCATTATGGTTTTTGGTGACTCCCTTTCTACAAACAGATGGATTCAAGATCACAACACCTTACAGATCCCCTCACTTTTCAACTGGATGCAGCAGATTTCAGGCCTAAAGCCCCTCTTCTCAGAGATCTCCTTCCAACATGTCTTTCAGGGGAAAAATTATGAAGCAAATGCACTTTCCAAGCATGCTTTTTCCCTTCTGCTTGGGCAGTTTCATTATGAATTATTTTCATAGGGAATCTCCCTTTGTATTGATTCTTTTGATTTTTGTTAATCTCTCCCCGCTCCCCTTGATTTACTTTTGGTTTGCAGGTCCCTGGTGTGTTTTTAGGTGTCTTGTCTTGGTAATATTTCATTTTTTGATCTTTTGTATTATGTCTCATTAAATAGACTCAGCTCTTTCATATCCATGTATATGCTCTGTTTCCATATGTAGCCACAAGGTGGCATTCACGACAATTCTATGACAGACTCAACACTGCATTAAGGATATTATCAACAAGGGTATTTTCTCTGTAATATGAACAAGATCTTCGACAACGTATAACATTTCCCAATAATGAAAATGTTACCATTTGTTTTCTCCTGAAAAAAAGTGGGTCTTCCAGGCCCCATTTGTGCCGCCCAAGTAGTGTTTGTCGGTCACGATGCGATTGGTGAGCTGGAAAAGTATTGACTAGTGGGAAAGACTCCACTTTAATAAAAGAAATCAGAAAGTTGAAAAGACAAGACATTAACAAATATTCAAAAACATCGTTTTCGTGATGGAAAAGTGAAGAAGTTTATGTATTTTCAGCAATAAAATTTGTGGTTGAATTTTGATTTGTGTTGTTAAAAATGAAGAAGTTTATGTATTTTTGCGATGAAATTTATGGTTGAATTTTGATTTGTGTTGTTTACATTGGTTTTTTGACTATATGGATTCAACACCTTGAAAAGCCTTTGGGATAATTTGATTCTTACCAGGTTTTTAAATGTTAATTTTTTCTTCTAAAAATCTGGTAAGAATTTTTGTAAATCTAAATAAAAACTATCAAAATTCATAATTTAGGGGTTTTTCACATTTAGTCCTATGGCCTATGGCATATGGTCATTTATGACTTTTGCCTTATATATCCTTATCTATATCAGTGTTTTTTTGCTTAATCTAATGAAATCATGTCCGATTTTTCTTCTTTAAAAAATATAAAAAATCAGAAAAGTTGAAAAAACTGCACATAAACTAATCCTTGGAAACATCGCCAAACTGAATGAGAGATGGAAAAGTGAAGGAAGCAGACGTATTGACTCGGAGTTTTCTTTGGTGGTGGCATTTTCAAGCCAGATGTCAGTTTTATATTAATGAAAAGTATATTTGTATATAAACAAATGATGTTGTTAGTTTTTTATTTTATTTTTACTTGTATTTAGTGAGATTTTTTGGAAGATTTTCTAGTGGAATTTTTTCATTTAATTTCTCTAAAATCCGGCAGGAATTTATTGAAACCACAAGTTTGATGGGTAACCCTTGCACAATCGAAGTGCCCTAGGGGTTTTCAAGGGCGTTGAATCCATATATTCCATATATACAGTAAAAAAACCATTTTAAATAACACAAATCAAGATTTTACCTCAAAAATCCAAAAAATCCCACTAAAAACAACACCATTTTTTTTCCTTTTCATTTACCAATTTCCTTAATTTCATTTTCCTTTTAATACAATTTCCTTTCCTTTCTCATTTATCAAATCCAATTTCTCCATCCCTAAGTCTTTTTTTTATCTCTCTTGCCCAACATTTAAAGGAGGATGGAATATGATAGCTCTCAAACTCAGTGTTTAAGGACAATAAATTTTGACAAAATGCCAATTTGTCTTTCTCCCAGTCCCATTTCCAACTTGATCTCTATATTTATGATAGATGTTATATTAATGTATTATAACTATCCCATTGAATAAAGTCACCTAAACTTTGGCCTTTATGAAACATTAGAAGAACCAACATATTGAACAGGCGAAAAAAGTGACATATAAGTGGGCGTTTTGGATTTGGAGGATTATTAGAGCTGATGTCAATCAAGGCAAACAACACACTTTGTAAAGAACCAGAGATAAAGTCCTTAAATTCATAAAATTAACTCTTACAGGGGACTTAGAAAGAAAAATGAATTTTTGGTTCTTAGAATCTCTAGAGACTCTATATCTATCCTTCGATCCAAGACCCTTAACCAAGTCCATTGAATCAAGGGAAGACTCACACATTCGGGACCTTAGAGCAGCAAATCCCATATCTTCGGGTTCCCAATGAAGCTAATGTCCCTTAATCTGAGAGGGTTGGGATCTGCCCATTCAAAAATATTCCTAAACTACCACATCATGGACAAACATCTGCCAATTGTTCTCCTTCAAGAAACTATGATGTCTAAGGAAAAATCCTTGGAGATCTTACTTCGAATACTCCCGACATGGCATGGTTGCACTTCCAATTCATCTGGAAATTTGGGTAGTCTTGCAGCAATATGGGATCCTACCTATTTCTCCTTTTTGGCCTACAAAATGATTTTAGGCATAATTTTGTCAAGACATGCTCGGGGTTGGAGTTGTAGACTCTGAATTATTAATATGTATGGCCCTTATAGAAATTGTAAGTCTTTCTGGGAATTGATTGACAATTCAGGCTTATTGGATATTCACCTATTAATCGTTGCAGGGGACTTAAATTTAACAATGAATGTCGGTGAATGTTGGGGGCAAAGGGCTAATCCAGATTCTCTGGTGGCATATTTCACAGATCTCTTCAACCGCAAGGCTCTCCGCGACATTTCTCTTGATCCAATATATCCAACATGGCGAAGTGATAGGACGAGCACAAACGGCATTGCTAAAATAATTGACAAATTTCTAGTGGACTCCAACTTATCACTTAGATTGAAAAGCCTCAAGTCATGGACTTTCTTCTTGGACATATCTGATCATGATGCCATCATCTTGGAATGGCAAGATGACCTGGAGGACATGAAAAATCCGTTCAAATTTAACCTGATGTGGGTTAAGGAGATCGATTTCCACGACCTGATTCTGCAGTCTTGTTCCAACCCTCTCTCTCCTGATAATACTGATCTGTCAAAAGCTAATGAGGATGAAAAATATGGTAAGGAAATGGATTAAAAATAAAGAACGAAATCTAAGAAAGGAGCTTCAAACAATAGATATAGAAATTTCCCTATTGATGGATCCTATTGTGCCGGGCTACTTTTTTGAACATCAACACACAACAAATTTAGAGTTGATTTCAAAAAAAGATAAAATCCTAAAATTACAGGAAGAAGATTGGCACCAGAAAAAACAGACTTGCATGAATCAAAGGGGGTGATCGAAGTAATTTTTTTTTCATAGGGTCGCATCTAAAAGGAAACAAAGAAACGCAATTTGGTCAATCAAAGATGAAGCAAGGCACACTTATACATCCATCAAAGAGATAACATTTCAACATTTCAAAAGTCAATTTCAAGAAAGAGAGGATACTCATATGGTTGATAAGATGAAAATAGTTGATCTCTTTCCTACATGGATCAACAACAAAATACTTCATCGATGAACATATAGATTTCCAATGAGGAGCTACTACAAACCCTCAAGGAGATGGCAAAGGACAAAATCCCTGGGCTTGATGGTTGGCCTTGTGAATTCTTTCTTTTCTTATTTGATTTTATGGGCCCAAACTTGGTAAAGATGATGGAAGTGGTAAGAATCTCTAGCAAAATTCCAGGTGCAATCAATTCAACCTTTCTCATTCTCGTTCCTAAGAAACACAATCCTTTGTCTTTCAATGACTATAGGCCTATTTATTTATGCAATTATGCATATAAAATGATGTCCAAACTTATTGCTAACCATGTCAAAAGGATCATCTCCCCATATATTTCACAAGAACAGTTTGGCTTCTTGCCCAACAGGGGAATACGAGATGCAGTGGCCATTGTTCAAGAAGGCATTCAGTTAGTCAAATCAAGGAATCAAAAATCATGTTTCATGAAAATTGACCTCATCTGAGCCTTCGATTGTATTGACTAGGAGTTCCTCACTATGATCCTATACAAAATCGGCTTCAAAAATAGACTTGTCAAATGGATAATGGCATGTATCAAATCTGCATCCATGTTGGTTCTCATCAATGGGGATCCCAGAAACTTCTTCAAAATGAACAGAGGATTGAGACAAGGTTGTGTGATCTAGGTGGATATTGGTGGCCACCCGCCAATTCCACTTGGACTCCCACCATTTCTTCTTTCAGTTTCCTTAATTGTAGCACAGTTTACTATTTTTAGCAGTTTTTTGGGTCCTAAACTTTCAGAGCTGTTTTGAGGCCCTAAACGATGTTTTTTTGGAAATCTACCACCAACAATTTCTAACTAAAATCATCTTTTCCATCGTAGTCCTCAGAGAGATCTTTCCAACAAATTATCATGCACGTCAAACGGAGATAATATGACCAAGTCACGACCCCGAGAATTTGGCTGTCTAACTCACCCCAACAGGGCCCATAAACTCTTGGTGTTACATCTCCTCGGGTTAGGGTTTTGGTTGTTTAGGGTTTTCTCTTATTGTGTAATAATAAAAAGGCCCTTGAGCCTCATTGTAAGGCAGTTCAAAGGCATGTAGCTGCCACATCTCTTCTCAGAGATAAGCTACCGTTGCCCTAGCTGGTTTATTTCCATTTCTGTTTGTAACCATATTTCAGTACTTTACATTAATGAAATGAAGTATTATTTCCGCTGCATATCTCTCTTTATGGTTATCTCTGTAATTTGTTGCATTCCTGTATAAATTCGGATAAGTGGTATTAGAGCAGTGTACTTTTTCTTTGTTTTTCTTTGCATGTCCCCAATGAGGTCAGGATATAAGGAGTTAGGGCTTGAACTGGTCGAACCTTTGCAAGACTAGTCTTGCAAATCCTGATGACCTCCCATGGTGGAAGACAAGAAAGACAAGGGGGCAGGAGATCCTATCAAAATATTGCTCGAAGAAGCCCTCGAGCGACAAAGGAATGCAATGATGGACAACTTTGCGCAAATCCTTCAGCGACTACCTAGAGGAAACACATTGGCTTCCAACAGCTACTCTGGAAACGCCACACCGTTTAAGGTACAAGTTAATTTTGAAATCCCCATATTCGAGGGTCAAATAGATGCAGATGTCGTAGATAAATGGTTAAATCTACTAGATGTGTATTTTTTTGTTCATGATTTTTCCAGTCAGGAAAAGATTATTTTCACTCTTCTAAAAGCAACCCCCCAAGTTAAGGACTGGTGGGAAACTTATTGCGAGCAGAAGGACGAAATTACAGGCTCACTATTTTCAGCCGCACCCACTTGGAATTCATTTCGGGATGCCATCAAGGAGCAGTACTACCCTGTCAGAAGCTATGAGGATCAATACATAAAGTGGACCACTCTACGGTAGGGAAGGGACCAAGACGTGCTGGGGTTTACCAATATTTTCCATAAATGTCTCCCTTGTCTGCTAGTTAGTTGATTATAGTTATGGACCAAATATGTTTCAAATTCTATCCCTGCCAGTGACATCATTCTACTATTATTTGAGACGATTTTTATGAGATATTATTATTTGGGATTATTTTTATTGTATCTAGTGATATTTATAAAAATGAAAAATTTCATTTTAATATTTAAATTTTAATATTGTAAATAAAAATTTAACTGATTTTGAATAGTCCACCTAACCCTTCCGTAATAATCTTAAGATAAAAAATTTCACCTCAACCGTTAAAAACTTTAGATATCGTGAACGAAAATTTCGCGGAGTACGTCCGAAAATTTCGCGGAGTCATAAAATAAAAAATTTCACCTCAATACTTTAAATATCGTGAACGAAAATTTCGCGGAGTCATAAAATAAAAAATTTCACCTCAATACTTTAAATATCGTGAACGAAAATTTCGCGGAGTACGTAACGCTTGCCGTCTACGACTCGACTATCCCGTGTGGAAAAATTCACATCAATACTTCTAATTCAATTTTATCCGCGTAAGTCTGGTCGTCCAGAACTCCAGTCTTCTTTTCGTACTGAAAAAGTCACATTCGAGCTGTTCACTTACTACAAAGTGAGTACTTTAATATTTTAGCGTGAAAATAAAATATTTGTGTCCTTCAATATTTTAGTGTGAAACAGATACCCCGCCCTGCCTTGGTGGCACAAATATTTTAGCGTAAAATGACCGTGGGCACGACTTGTGGAGGAGTCTAAGGGAATAAGTACTTCGAGGGAAATTTCCACTAGATTGGTTGAGTTTGGATTTCTTTTCTAACCGTGGTTAACAAATTAAGGTTTAACGATAAAGTGAGGCTATATAAACGGATGTAGGTGGAAACTCTTTTTAACATATTTTGGTTTTCTCGCCCGCTGCCTGTTTGTTTGTTGTTTTTCACAAACCTTTCTCTGAAAAGAGGAGATGGATATCTCTGACGCTCCTACTCTTTTCTTTAATATTACGAGACTCTTACTATTCTGGACTCTCTTGGTCATTCCTTCTGCGTTTTCCACAGTTGAATTATCTAATCGTCTCCATCCTCATCTGAGCAACGCTTCTGACCAAGAAGCTCTGCTTGGATTCTTGTCTGCCATCACTGCTTACAATCCATCCCAATCATTACACACTAACTGGACAACCAATGTTTCGTTCTGCGAGTGGAGAGGTATCATTTGCAGTCGGCGGAGGCAGAGAGTGGTTTCTCTCAATGTTTCAAATATGGGATTACAAGGTACAATCTCTCCTCTTCTCAGCAATCTCTCATTTCTTAGAATTCTCGACCTCCACAATAACAGCTTTCAAGGGCACATTCCCTACGAATTGGGAAGTCTGTTTCGCTTGAAAATGCTTAACCTGTCTCGAAATCAACTCCAAGGTTTCATTCCTCGGGATCTGGGTGGGTGCCGCAGTTTACAGCGGTTGTCTTTGTCCCGTAACAATCTCACAGGAAACATTCCCTCGGAACTATGCCTTCTCTCCATGTTACAATTCTTTAACTTAGCAACCAACAATTTCACCGGTACAATCCCTGCCTGTTTGGGAAACATATCCTCTTTGTATTTCGTAAATTTGTGCAACAACCACCTCAATGGGAGTGTTCCTTCCGAATTGGGTATGCTAAGTCAGCTGAGCTTTATGTTTCTGTGTAATAACCATCTGACGGGAAAATTTCCGTCTTCCCTGTCAAACTCCACCAATCTTATAAAATTAGATATATCTGAAAACCAGATTACTGGTCGCATTCCAGCCGAGTTGTGTAGCAAGAATACCCAGTTGACAGGTCTTTATCAGTTTGGTAATCAGTTGAGTGGTAGCATTCCTGCTTCCCTCTTCAATTGTACGAATCTTCAAGTGATCGACTTGGGGCGCAATCAGCTAAGCGGTGTAATACCCATGCAGTTGGGTAAGTCGGCACAGCTCCAAGTGCTTGACTTGCAAAATAATCAACTAGTCAGCGGCAGCACTACGAGCTTGCCCATTCTTACTACTCTGACTAACTGTTCCATCCTGCACAGACTAGATTTATCCTCTAATCATTTCACAGGACAATTGTCCTTTTCTATAGGCCACCTTTCTACAAAACTGAGCTACATGAACTTGGGCTCCAATGGATTGGGAGGAGAAATACCTCCACAGATTGGAAACCTAACTAATTTAACACTCTTTGAAATAGACTCCAATTCCTTCACAGGGGCAATCCCTTCTTCCCTTGGTATGCTTTCAAAGCTGGAGAGGTTATATATGGCAGCTAATAATTTAGAAGGAAACATTCCAATGGGAATTGGGTTACTCAAAAGCTTAGGGCTTTTAGATCTCCAGGGAAATAATCTTTCTGGAAAAATTCCTGATTCTCTTTTTGACCTCCAACAACTAGAATATCTGAGTCTTGCCCAAAATCAGTTATCAGGGAATATACCTCCAACTTTAGGGAAATGCATGAAATTATTACTTCTGGACCTATCATACAACAAGCTCAATGGACTCGTCCCTCCAGAGGTTGCAGGGCTTGTAAATTTAGCTTTGTATTTCAATATTTCAAACAATTTATTACAAGGTCCATTGCCTTTGGGACTAAGTAAGATGACTATGCTTCAAGCTATAGATGTTTCTGCAAATTTCTTAACAGGGTTCATTCCAAGTGCATTGGAACAGTGCAAAGAATTAGAATACCTGAATCTTTCCTATAATGCACTTCAAGGTCCAATTCCAGATTCACTCAATGAACTTCAAAGTCTTCAGGACATGGATTTCTCCTCCAACAATTTGTCAGGTGGAATACCCATGTCATTGGAGAATCTCAAAATGGTTAGCCACTTAAATCTTTCTTTCAACAAGCTATCAGGGGAAGTTCCTAAAGGTGGAGTTTTCAAAAAGTCTGGTGCTACATCATTTATGGGGAATCTTGGTCTTTGTGGCCCTTGGGTAAGTCTATCACCATGCTTTCCTCACAGAGATCAAAATGTTTCATATATGGAAATAGTCATCATACTTATATGTGTAGTTATAATTACTATGGCATTGTGTCTTTGGTGGAGATTAAATACTACAAGGCATAATCTTAGAGAGGTTGGAGCATCCTTGAATGTGGGGCACCAGAAGATCTCCTATGGAGAGCTCATCATTGCAACAAATAAATTTGATGATGTGAACTTGCTAGGAGCTGGGAGTTTTGGAAAAGTGTACAAAGGGGTTCTAAATGATGGCACACTTGTTGCCATTAAGCTTCTTGACTTGAAAAATGAAAGAGCTAACAAGAGTTTTGAAAGGGAGTGCAAAGTTTTGGGTAAAGTAAGGCACCGAAATCTAATTAGAATCATAACATGTTATTCAGATCCCCAAATCAAAGCTTTGATATTTCCATTTATTTCAAATGGAAGTCTAGAAAAGTGGCTACATCCCAATGATAAAGAAGAAAGTTGTTTGAGTTTGATTCAAAGGTTAAATATAGCAATAGATGTTGCGCAAGGGTTGGCATATCTCCATCACCATTGCTTTGTGCAAGTGATCCATTGCGATCTGAAACCTAGCAATGTGCTTCTAGGTGAAGACATGGTATCATATTTAATAGACTTTGGCATTGCTACTATATATCTTGCAAATTCAGAAGGCTCAACATTCACTTCCACACATGCACTCAAAGGATCCATGGGTTACATTCCTCCAGGTAATATTTAAACTACATAGCATATTATCCAATGTCGTTAGTTTCTTATTTTCATTACAACTTCTAAATCAAAAACCTTACCATGAGGATTTGTGGATGCAGAATATGGACTTAATGGACATGTTACAACAAAAGGTGATGTTTATAGTTATGGAATAGTTTTATTGGAGATACTTACAGGAAAGAAGCCCACCCACAACATGTTTGCAAAAGGAATCAACTTGCAAACATGGGTGGCTAACAATTTTCCAAACAAAGTAGGAGAACTTGTAGATAAAACTCTATTAAGGAGAACTGGTATGGGAACTAAAGAAGATAAACTTCTCAACTGCCTTAGCGAACTCATGAGTCTGGGCCTGCTATGTACAAGAGAATCTCCCAGAAGACGACCTACTATGATGGACATTGTGGGCAAACTCCTAAGCATCAAAGACAATTTTCTAGAAGTTGTTGGTAATCCAAAATCCCAAACAGATATCAAACATTTGTTGGGAAATACAAGTAGTGCTTACAGCAACATTAGAGAAGGTCAAAGTTCTTCATCATTCTAAATATAAGGAAGCATGAACAAGGTAATAATTTGACTACATTATTGTTAGCTTCTTATACTTGTAACCCAATTCCTTAAAAATGTTTTATATATTTTTGAATATCATTTTACATGTATTGTTTTAAATTATCTCTTTGATTTTATTTATGTTGTTCTCTCAAATAAATGTATCAAAATATAAATACTTTTATTTAAATTTACCAAAATATTCTACTTTTAAAAATTATGGAAATATTTAAAGGAAAATTTAAATTACTTTCTATATTTTAATAACAAATGTATTTTTTATTCTTTCAAAATTTATTGTTTCTTAGGTTAGTTATTTAATTAAAAAATAGACATAATTTTGTTTATTTTTTATAATGATAATGTGTTATTTTTTTTAATTCAATTTTTTTATTTAATTAATATTTTCAATTAGTTAAAAAGAAATTGAAATATTTTTTATTTTTAATAACTAAAATGTTTTTTAACTGATTCAAATTATTTTTTATATTTTAATAACTAAATGTATTTTTACCTTTCTAAAATTTAAGTTTATTTTGTATTTTTTTAAATTAAAAAAATCATAATTTGTGTTAATTTTTATAATTATGATTGTTATTTTTTAATTAAAAATAATATATTTTTTATTTTTTTAATTAAAAAAATCAAGTAATCTTTAATTTTATAATTTACCGTTTCATATTTATATTCATACTTTTTAATTTTACATTGATTAATTTATTGCAAATTAAGAATTATTGATAAAATATCTAATATGATGTCAATAAAAAAAATATTAGTTTCCTACATTTTAATTTCACATACATTAATTTATTGTAAATTAAGAGTCATTGATAAAATATCTAATATGATGTCAATCAAGTATTTTTCCTTGGTATACGAGTTGTGACTTTAAGTTTTCTTGTATCATCATTTAGTCCCTGTAAAGTAGAATGTGCGTGAACATTATTTTTTCTTAATTTGGTATTTCTATATTTTTATGTCCACTTAAACCAGTTTAAGTTGTAGTTATCTTGAAGGCAATGGGGTATCCTAAGGAGATCCACATAAATGAGAATATGCCACATCTTCGAGTTATCAACAGTTTCAACTCATCAGGAAAGGAAATCATTAGTGTTACAATGAGCCAAGAGACCCTCCACATACCTCACCTCACCCAACTTCCACTACATTGCTGCACTTAAACTGCCAAGAATTTCAAACGAAATATATCATTGATATCATTACAATTAAATGACCAATAAATCTAATCATCAAGCAACAAAAATATAACAGGGCTGCTGAGCACAAAGAATGTCAAACTTGGGAACTTTACAGCTAATTACAACATTGTTTTGGTGAGAGAAACACAGAGTCAATTACAGCAATAGAACCAATTCCATCTCACTACAAAGCATGGTGGATATGTGAAGGAGACCCATTAATCGATGCAATCATGCATGATCACTCTGTGTTATATCTCCATTTCCTTCTATGCAAACAGTGGATTAATAGTCCCATATAAGAGAGACAGGTTCAGAATTAGTGTCATTCCCAAAGTATTCTCAACTGTGCCATCAATATCCAGTTTAATATCCATTTTTCCGTCCTAATGACAATTGGCTGTGTCACACAATCTTCAAAAGAAACAAATGGACAGGAAACTTCATTATAGGCCTGGATATGAAAAAATATAAATCTGAGATGAATTGGCAACTTACCCTTAGAAATCCTTCAATACATCTTTGTGTCAGTGTATTAGGCAATAAGTATAGATTTTGCTTCAGAAGGCAATTAGAACTGAAGCTTGCATTTTTCTCACAGAGAATTTGATTGAAATTTCACCAATTTTGACAAAATAGAAGAATATATGTGCTGCTATCCACTTCAATCTTGTTTTACTCAAGATATACATTATTTGGTGAACACCAATAAATTTTTGTTGAATACTTGTGCTGCAGAAATATACCATTGCAAATGTATACACAATTTACGTTAGAACTGTAACCATAACTCTCAAGTTTCAAACTTATTTCATGGTATCAAAAAGCCCCCCACAATCATATTCCGCATGGCTCAGAGCATCACCAGGCACCTTTGTCATGATTTTCTCTCTAAGAAATTTAGCAAATTTTCCTGATCCTGGTTGCTATAATCCTATTATGTAATATTTAGTCATCAACATAAACATTCTCCATCTTCTCTCCTCTACATATTTCTTCAATGCTTGCTCAATCCTCTTTCTTTCTTCGTTTGTGGAAGTAATAAATTTTCCATTTAGCCCTTCTACTAAGCATCTGACAAGAACAACTGCATCCTCCAGTGTTGAACATCCACCTTGTCCAATATAAGGAGTCATTGCATGCATTGCATCTCCAACGATGATGACTGTTCCTTTTGACAATGTCCCAAATAACACTGCCCATGGACACCGACCTCTGAGAGGAGTCAAACTGGTGTGTCTGGCAGTGTTCTCTTCACAATATCATGATACTCCTCTGGAAAATCTCTAAGCAAATCCAATGCTTCTTATATGATAAGCTTGGGTTCTTGTGCAATTTCTGAGTCTGTTGAGCAACATATTGTTAGTGAATGAAAATTTTGATTCAAATTTGGATGTTACTGGAGGGCTAGATGGAATAGCATATCAGAATACCTTGGAGACGTGATTTTATATTTAAAAACCAAAAACATCTGCGTCATTGATTGGAATGTACCCAGCTCTCATACCGTGTTGTAGATTGATATATAATTTTGGAATGAAGTCATGCCCTTCAGGGTAGGTAGACAATCCGCGACTTGTAGACCTTCCCAGGAATTTGGCGGGCTGATAGCCCAACCGCTTAGAAACAATTGAGTTCACCCCATCACATCCTATCAAAACTTGTTGGTAGTTAAATTAAAGAATAAGAAAAATAAAATTGTACTGAACACGTCACCATCAAATATATTTGGAAGAAGATTGAAAACAATAAAAAAAGGGAAGGTTTCTTCATACTTTCTAAGGTCAAAGAACAAAGTTACAATACCATAACAAATCCTTTTACTAGAGAATGGCTTAATCCTTTTACAGAGCGGCTGATTTCTAAAATTTGGTTTCCTGAAGCTGTTTTCATAGGAATGGGAATGCGCAACTGAACAGTGTTACTGCATTCGCCCTCACTCTAAAGGGTTCCGTCATACATGGATAGAAAGATTGTGAGTGCAGTCTTCCTTACCCAAAAGGTTTCAGTCATACAAGGATAGATCGATCATGGGTTTTGTTAATCAATCCATTATGAATTCATTGCCTGCATTTGACGTGGTGGACCTCTCAGGCAGGAGAGACACCAGGTTCTTGTCTGTTGGGACAAAATCCAAATTCCCGTCTATTCCTGCTCCCTTGATGCCCTCTGGATTTAACCTCCTTGGACCCCGACCTATTTGCTCAATTCAAGTCTCCAGGGTTAGTTTACAGGAGGATTTTAAGGCACCTCATCATACCCACACCCAACCAAATGATGATTATGTCGCCGCTGCTAATAACAATAAGAGTAGAAACAGAATAACAACAACAAGAAGGAAATACAGAGGAAGCTCCATCCCGTCGATTTTGCAGGCTCTACAAAACAGTGACTAGGATAACATAGAGGAAGCCTTAAAGCCCTGGAAGCACAAGATAAGCCCCCAAGAGCAGACAATAATCCTCATAGAGCAACCCACTTGGGAAAAAGCCCTTGCCCTTTTCAAGTGGTTTCACATGCAGGAAGACTACAAACCAAATGTCATTCATTACAATGTCATTCTCAGAATTCTTGGTAGGGCTAAAAAATGGGATGAACTTGAGGATTGTTGGACCCAAATGACCAAACAGAAGGACGAGCTGCTGCCCACAAATAACACATATGGCACCCTAATAGATGTTTATGGTAGGGCTGGCCTCAAGTCAGAGGCCCTGCAATGGCTCCAACACATGGAACAGCAAGGGCTCCAACCAGATGAGGTGA
Source organism: Pinus taeda (assembly GCA_000404065.3). Lineage (NCBI taxonomy): Eukaryota > Viridiplantae > Streptophyta > Pinopsida > Pinales > Pinaceae > Pinus > Pinus taeda. The sequence continues at coordinate 30,839 of APFE030631604.1, read as the reverse complement.
CCATGAATACTGTTGTTCATATGTACAAGAAATCTAGAGAGTTTGACCAGGCGGAAGAGTTTTACAGGAAGTGGTCCCAAACTCATAGGCCACAGCGGGCTTTCACATATAATACCTTGATTGATATGTATGGCAAGGCAGGCCGCATCGGCGAATGCTCAAATCAGGTATTTGTCCTGACATTGTTACTTTTAATACTATGATTCATATTTGTGGTTCATATGGTCATCTAGAAGAAGCAAAGGTTCTCATGAATAAAATGGAGGAAACAGGGTGCCCGCCAAACGTTATGACTTACAATACTCTTATAGCAATGAATGCCGAAAATAATAATATAGACATGGCATTAACTTATTTCATCAGAATGAAACAAACTGGAGTTCAACCTAATATTGTAACTTATAGAACTCTGTTGCGTGTACTTTGTGGGAAACATATGATTAGAGAAGCTGAATCCCTGGTCCAGGAGATGGATGAATTGGGGCTTCGTGTGGATGACTTCTCAAGGCCTGTTATTATCAGAATGTGCATAGAGATGGGGTTGCTGATGAAAGCATGGTCCTGGTTTGAAAGATTTCGGCTTCTTGGAGGAATCAGCTACAAGAGCTACGCTGCCATTATCGATGCATATGGAGAGATGGGGTATTGGTTGGATGCTGAGAAGGTATTCGGCTACAGTTGTGAAACAGAAAGAGGAGCAAAGCAGAGTGTATTGGAATACAATGTTATGATTAAGGCTTATGGAATTGCAAAACTTTATGACAAGGAACGAAAATTGTTTGAGAGCATGGATAATGAAGGAGTTTCACCTGATGAATGCACTTATAATTCTCTCATTCAGATGTTCGCTGCTGCAAAATTACCGGATGATGCAAAATGCTATATGATTAAAATGTAGGAGGCAGGGTTTGTGGCGAGTTGTGCAACATTTGGCGCTGGAATCGCTGTGAATAGTAGCCTGGGTAGAGCCATGGAGGCATAAGACATTTACCAATAAATTAACAACTTTGCAACCACTTTCTGTTATCAATCATAATTTGTAACGATTAAGATTATTACAAGCGGGCAATTCTCACCGTTTTCCAGGGACTATGTATGGAATTTGTTTGTTCATTTCATCCTCCAGGCAGATCATCTGTGAACTGAAACCTCCATGGCGATGGCCATGCATGAATTAGGGTTGATCTGATTCAATTGTATTGAATACAGGGCAGTGTCAGAGGATCTTACCCTTCTAATCGAAAATGGGTTGCACGAAGGTCATCTGGGACTCCAAGAGCGTGGAGTGCCTTCCAGGCATTAGTCCAGAGATTGAGCCAACCAGTTCCTCTTCCCTGGGATGAAATCTGAATCCTAGATCCATTAAAAACTCTGTCTACAAAACCCTCGCTGGGATAAAAGCTCATCAACCTCCAAGCGCCTGGAGTGGGATGCCCAGAGACGGACGCGCCCTGCTCAGCGAGATGTGAAGCAGCAAAAAAAACTGTGGGGGAAAGAATATAAAAAATTAACCTAAACTACATCCAACGGTTTGGAACGTTTTAATCGTGTAACATTTGATCCAATGGCTCAAACAAGTACACGTCACAATTGGGGGAGTTGATTTCAGAGGGGAACGCCTTACGGCGTAAAAATAATTTTTTTCTAAAATTATAAACTATATATAATGAT
>APFE030631604.1:16659-28586 GCA_000404065.3 Pinus taeda | reverse complement strand
AAAATAGATAGTATTGTAATTAATATTTTAATTAAATTTCCTTGAATATGGGTGATTGCACAATAAATGAGGTGGGGAAGCTTTCACATGCTAGTCCCACATGAAAGCTTGATAGGAATGGTTGGATAGAGGTCATTCTCTAGATTCACTTCATGCCACATTCATTGCAGCTGGGTGGCGAAGCTTCAAGAAAGGACAAAGAAATTAAGCCATGAACAAGATATGAACTCCTCCATCACTGAGGAGTCATACATTCCTTTTGCCATTCATTCCCTCAGCTCTGCTTTGCGAGCGGTTAGTCGCTGGGGGTTAGGAAAGGTAGCGAGTCTTCGGTGGTTCCAGGTCTGAGGTAGTGATTTCACAAGCCTTCTTATCATGGTGAGAAAAAGGGGATGAGCTAGACGAGGGGGTAGAGGTCCTTGATGCCAACCTCTCCCTCCCTGGCATGATCAGGGAGAAGAACAATTCAATGAGGAGATGCCAATGCATATTCATCGTCTTGTTGATGCTATGGAAGCTCAAGAGAGAAGAAACACACATAATGTCCACCGAGTTGTCCAGAATTTGTTGGGAAGACAACTCTGGGAGCCTGAACAAACCAGGGAAAGAGCTAAAGGTAGATTTTTTGAACTTAATTCCTTTCTTTTGCACACACTAAAGGCCTCACGAAATTTATCTAAAATTATGGGAATCATGCCCCCCCCCATCCCTTCTCTGGGGAAAAGACACTCTAGTCTGACACACTTAGAACCTTAAGCCCAGAAACAAAAGATTGCTAGTAGTCACAACTATCCTGAACCAATTGGAAATGTGATGAACTTAGCCAGCTAGGCTAGCGTTGATGGCTTGACCAAGGGAGAAGCCTCTTGGAGGGAGGAGGATTCCTATACTAGTAAAGCATTCATTAAAAGGGAGTGTCCCCCTTGGCTTCCTAAAGGATACGATGACCCTTTCATTTACTTAGAGCAATAGGAGAAAGCTAGGAACGAAAATACTCAACAAGCTAAGGTCTCAAGGGAGCAAGCACATCTCAACTAGACCAAGGTCATTGAGGATGAGGATATGGGTGAATGCATGAAGATGGATTACACTTTTGGGCCAAATATAGTGATGAAATTTCAAAATTGTATTGTTTTACAAATTGAAGCCCTCAAAATTCATATAGGCATTGTGAATTTTGATTAAGAGTAAAAAGGCGATTTGGGGAGAATTATGATGTTGTCCTAATAATATTTTTTGCAAAAAAAATTAGTGTCGTATAATTTGTCAATTTCCCATTAAATGAAATGCTTGTTCTTGCAAATTTTCGCACATCTTAAGAGGTATGTGTGTGTTCACGTAGCATAACTTCGCCTCAAATGTGTGTGTGTGTGTGTGTGCATATATATAAATATGTGTGTGTGTGTGTGTGTGTGTGTGTGTGTGTGTGATCTACACAAAGACACTAAGTTATGCATATTAAAAATATAATTTTTATGCAAAATTATATTTTTTCTATTATTTTTTTAAGTTGGCCAAGTAATGTTTCAATTGGATTTTGTACACATATGTGTTCACGAAGATTTTTTTCTACTATTTAAATAAATTCAAAAACCAAGAATAACCTTTTGAAGGGAGCTCGTAAATGAAGATATTTGTATTTTTTTTGTTTTGTATATTTTATGTTATTGATTTTTTATTCAGACCCTTTGAATTGTCCAAAAAAATTTCAAACTTTAAGTTTAAAATAAATTAGATGAAAACTATCATATGAATTCGAAAATGCCAAACTCATATGCCATTGGATAGAGAATTCCTTCACTAATATAACATGATCAACTTCGCCACTTATGGAAAAATTCTACATGGGGTCCGCTAGGGTACAAAATAATGTTGTGGAGAAATCTACAGAAGGGGACCTAAGACTTTGTTTTTTAGGCCCTCAACAACTCGATCAAGCACTTAAGAAGCTTGTTTGTGTGATTAAGGAAAATTTTGAAATAGCTTGATCGAGCTCTTTGAAAAATAAACTCCTCATTGTGTTTTCGGCGATAATTTAAAAAAAAATCCCTTGAATCGAGCTCCTATATAACTGTGGGTTACATATGAGCTTGATCGAGGGTTTATTTTTAAGCCCTCAAATAGCTCGATCAAGAGCTAAAATATTGCTCGATCGCGCTGCTTTCTTCTCCCTCCCAATTCATGTGCTTGCCAAAAAGTGTAACCCATATTCATGCATTCAGTCACTAGCCCAACCAAGCATGCCAAATTCCCAAGACAGTTACTCTCAAAGTCTCAATTTTGCATGTCATCTAGTTATTTTTCTTACTCAATTTTAGTCATGTCTTTTTTTGTCTTGGTGTCATTTAGTCATCATTTCATTTTCAGTTTCAATCACCATTGTAACTCAGAACTCTTTAGGAGACCATTTGATTTACCTCTCATGGATAAATGGTCTCCTCAATTTTCTCCTTAGGACACACTTGTCTCTCTGTTTTTCTATTTTTCTTGTTTTGCAAACAACTCAGAGATACAAACTATTCAGACCTCCATGATTGTACCTTATGTAAATATAAAGATTTTTGCTTGCTTAAAAAAAATAAATGTATATTAAATTTAATAAAATGTATATTTTGATTAGCATGTTTTGGTGTAAAAATTGTATCTTTGAATATTTAAAGAGAATGAAAAAGCTAAAAAAAAAATTACATTTTTTGTTTTAAATGGTTATTATTATTTTTAATTTTTAATTCTATTAAGTATATATTTTATTAATGAAAATTACTTCTTGTATTTATTTTATAAATAAATAGTTAATATGTATAGTGTTTAATGAAAATTTTAAAAATTTATTATAAATAGAAAATAAGTTTAAGAACGAATTTAATAATTGAAGCTCACAATTTTTTTATAAAATTTATAAACGTGTGCATTTATGGAAGTAGAAACATCATAAAAAAATTACAAAACCATTGACTTAACACTTTCAACCTTGTAAGAGCCTTATCCTAGGGTCTTCTAACATATCTATTTCTGATGAATTTAAATGCAATAAAAGACAATAGTTTACTTTCTTGCAAGACTTTTAAACAAATAAAATTTTACCATTTACATTTTAATCCTTATAACTTATGGAGAACATTTCATTTTAATAAATTTACCTGAGTAATCTATAGAGGAATACCTGTACCGGTGGCTGGTGGAGATGCCCTTTGAGCTGTTGCTCCTGCTGAACGCTTCTCTTGATTGTCCCAACTGGATTTACTTCCCAGTCAACTAGGAAATAATTCCTAGCCCAGGAAACCTCCATAGGTTCCCTAGCCCTCGGAGCTCAAGTCCAATCAGATATAGTATGTGTGTCCAAGATGAATGATCCAGACCAAGATGAACAATATTTCCCTCCTTTCAACAACCCAAGAAACCTCCATAGGTTCCTAAGGTCTTAAAAAATCACAACAAATCCTAAAATCACAACCAACCCCCAAAATCATAAGCAAGGGCCCAACATCTCCTTTTCTCCCTTCCCCCTTCCCTTTTTATATCCTCCCTCTCTTCTCCATCTCAACCACCTCTCATTAATGTCATTAACTTCTCATCCATCCTTACAGTTGACTTCTCTTCTCCCAAGTAAAGTTGGGAGTACATTTGGAAATGCGATATGAATATAAAATTGGGAAATTAATGGGAGAGGACCATGTCTTCTCCCAAGTAAATGTGAGGGTACATTGGCGAATGTGAGATGTAATTAAATGGAGAGGACCATGTCTTCTTCCTAGTAAATGTGAGGGTACATTGGAGAATGTGAGATGAATATATATATTGATAATGAGTTGGAGAGGACCATGTCTTCTCCCTAGTAAATGTGAGGGTACATTGGGGAATGTGATATGAATGTATATATTATTTGAAATAATGGAAGAAGACCATATCCTACCTAAGATTCAATTTGAGATGGTGAATTGGGAATTTGAAGAATAGAAATAATGAATTTTATATTAGACCAATATCTCTCAATATTTTTTATATAATGTAAACATTAATACAATTTGCAGGATAAGATTTAAGTGGGGAATTACATGCACCCCTCTTTTAGAAAAATTTGTCCCGAAGTTAGAATGAAAAGATACAAGGAGTTCGAAAGCATAGCAATTCAGAGAGAGTTATAGAAATAAAATTTGATGAGTCGGACAATGACATTACTTTCCATCAAGAGTCTCCAACTGATCTATATCCCCCTATCCATCTTGACCTACTTCCGTTCCTACCCTATCCGTCCTTTATTGTTTTATTAGTGGCAAAGACCATACTAACCACGGATAAAACCGACATGGTGGAAGCGTCGACTATGTCGACCTAACTTCCTCAATAGGCAACTGGCAATCGTCATCACACGTCTAGGGGAGTGTGTCCACCACTTCCCTCCCATGATTCCAGGTTTCGGAGGATACACGGTGGGAAATGCCTCCACTCCTTCAGAACTAGGGTCAAAAGCCTAATACGGACCACACTACAGAGCTGGTTAGACTTGTCATCGAATAATCCAGTCAGGTCGTCTTGCCACCTGTCATTTTTCATTTTACTCGTGTCATAAGAGTGCATATCAAGTAGATACCAAATGTAGTAGAATAATGTACATTATACCTTTCCCACAATATGTCTCATCCTTCCCTCAATGGAAGAGTAGATCTCAACTATCATATAGTTTTTTTCCCTCTGCAGGTTAGCTCTCATTCATGCATTTATATAAAAATAAGACATATGATCATCACATTATTAAGTCTAGTATCCATGTGCCAATCTGGGAATTCTCACTAGAAGTAAATAATAAATTCACTAAGTCATTCATTTAAATAAATCATATCCACTTGAGCTATATATGAACCAAAATAATTTTGATAAGTTACACACTAGATAATCCATCACTAAGTGAGTCATACATGTAGGCCATACATCAACCATTTCCATCATCAATATCAAATCTATCAATTGATTCATATAAGTAGTTTTATGTGTCAAACCAAATGCATCAATATTACATATTGTTCATAAATAAATAACATGGAACTGCAAAATAGAACCTTAACATAGGTAGTTGTCTAAGTCAAAAATAGGCATCACAGATGCTCAAAAGTGAGGGGTAGTTACGACGCATAGTCTTTGCATCCTCCCAAGTAGCAGATCCTAAGCTATACTTGTCCCACTGGACCTTAACTGGGTCCACCGTGTGACATCTGAGTTGTCGAACCTTACGGTCCAATATGCGTAATGGTTCTACCATTACAGTTCCCATGTCCAAGACCTGCAAGTCCCGCAAATCCAGTTTGTGAGATTTTACCTATTCCTCCATTTCATGAACTAATTCTGGGCCAACTATCACTCGGTCCTCCAACTTTTCCCAACTCAACGACGTCCTGCAAGGCCTTCCATATAGAGCTTGATAATGAGGCATCTTGATTGAATTGTGATAACTATTATTATAGGAAAACTCTACCAATGGTAAATACCTTTCCCACTGAGTTTGATTATCCATGACGTACATCCTAAGCATGTCCTCCAAAACCTGGTTTACTCTTTTAGTCTGCCCATCTGTTTCTGGATGATATGCAGTGCTCAGGTTCAACTAAGTCCCTAGTGCTGACTGCAAACTTGTCCAAAACCTAGATATAAATTGGGAGCCTCTATCAGAAATGATCTTTGTGGAAAATATGTGCAGTCGAATAACTTCATTGACAAACACTCGTGCCACATTCATAACATCGTAAGTGTTCCTTACTGGGATGAAATGGGAACTTTTGGTCAATTTATCAACTATAACTAATATAGCATTGTGCCTCTGGGAAGTGAGTGGTAAACACATCACAAAATCCATGGAAATTACTTCCCATTTAGATGTAGGGATATCATGAGGTTGTAGGAGTCCTGCTGGATGGCGATGATCAACATCCACTCGCTCACATTCAAGACATTTGGTGACAAACTAGACTATATCATGCTTCATGCCTTCCCAAAAGAAGAGTTTCCTTGTGCCTGTGTACATCTTCTTTACCCTAGAATATGCACAATAGAGTTCTTTATGAGACTCTTCGAGGATGGTTTCTCTTATACCCCCTTCCTTAGGTACGTACATTCTCCCTTGGAATCTCAATAGCCCATCTGGTTCAAGAACATATCCCTCAAACTTTGGTTCTATCTGTTTCCCATTCTGAATGGTTGAGATGACTTTTAGATGCCAACTATCTTCAAAGAGTTTCTCCAATATCTGCTCCCTTAAATTTACCTTTAAGGCTACTAGGGAGAAGGTTCGTGGCCTCCTGCTTAGTGCATCCACCACTACGTTCTCCTTTCCCTTGGTGTATGAGATTTCAAAATCATACTTACTCATGAATTCGCTCCATCGCCTTTGTCTGGTGTTCAAATCCCTTTGAGTGAAGAGATGCTTCAGGGTTTGATGATCTGTTCTTAACTCAAATCTTCTCCCAATGAGGTAGTTCTTCCATAGCTTCAAGGCTAACATCACAGCTGCCAATTCTAAGACGTGGGTAGCATATAACTCTTCATCTTCTTTAATTTTCTAGAAGCGTAAGCTATTACTCCGCCTTCTTGCATCAATACTGCACCCAATCCTTGCGCCGAAGCATCGGTGCAGATAGTGAAATCTTTTCTCATGTATGGTACTTGAAGGATCGATGCACTAGTTAGTAACCTCTTCAGGTCTGTGATTGCAGTGTCACATTCATTTTTCCATTCATACCTAACCCCCTTTCAATGTAATGTGGTGATGGGTTTTGCAATCCTTGGAAACCCTTCCACAAACCTGCGATAATACCCATCTAGCCCCATAAAACTACGTACCTCATGGAAATTTTTTGGTACTAACCAATCCGTTATGGCCTTCACCTTTTCCGGGTCAATTGAAATCCCTTCTCCTAAAATGATGTGCCCAAGGTAATGGACTTTCTTCTAAAAGAAGGAACATTTTGCCAATTTCCCATACAATTGATTTTCCCTTAAACAAGTCAAACCACCCTTAGGTGCTTTTCATGCTCCTTTTCATTCTTGGAATATATAAGAATGTCATCAAGGAAGACTTGCATGAATTGGTCCAAATACTTCCTGAACACCCCATTCATGAGGCTCATGAATACTGCTGGTGCATTGGTTAAACCAAATGGAACAACTATGAACTCATAGTGCCCAAACCGAGTTCGAAATGCAGTTTTTGAAATGTCCTCCTCCTTTATCCTCAATTGGTGGTACCCAGATTGTAGATCAATTTTTGAGAAGACCGCTGCTCCCTTCATTTGATCAAATAAGTCATCGATTCGAGGTATGGGTACCTATTCTTTATTGTAGCTTTGCTTAAGTCTCTATAATCTATGCATAGCCACAAGGAACCATCCTTCTTCTTGACAAAAATTACCGGTGCACCCCAAGGTGAAATACTAGGTCTAATCAATCCCAAGTCTAAGAGCTCCTTTAACTACATCTACAACTCAAAAATCTCTGGAGTTGTCATCCTATAGGGTGTCTTAGATATTGGTTCTGCACTTGGTTTCAGATCAATGGTGAAATCAATATCTCTTACAAGAGGTAATCTAGGAAATTCCTCTGGAAAAACATCCTTGAATTCTGCCAAAACTGGATGTTGATCTAGGGAAGGTCCCTTCTGGTCACTTACAGCCTTAACCAAATATAGTTTGCAACCTTGTCCGAGACAACGTTTTACCTTCATCATGGATATGAATCATAGGGACACTCCCCTCTTGATTCCAAAAATCTCAATTGGCCTACCTTCATCATCTAAACAGATCACTTTCTTCTTGAAACAATATACCAAAGCTCGATGAGATTCTAGCTAGTCCATTCCAACAATTACATCATACGTACCTAATGCTATGACGTATGCCTTCAACTTAGTCACAAACACCTCGAGGTTTACCTGACATTGGTCAACACTAGGCCCTATTGCTTGTTTTATTCCAGAAGCCATCTGAACTTGTTTAAAGTCATCGTGCTCATAGGTTGCCAACTCACATTTTTCTAATGCAATTGGTGAAATGAAACTATTTGTAGCACTAGAGTCAAACAAAATTTTAACTTTTACTTTGTTTATCATACCCGAGGTTTCTACCACGGTAGACTAGTGTTCAACTTGCTGATTGTCAACTACTGCATAGATTCGGTGGTGGCTACTTTCTCTCCCCATTAGTTCTTTTCCCTGTTTTCTGTTGTTACCAATTTGAAACTCAGGGTAGTCCCACTAGTAATGAGGTCCTCTGCATCCCCAACAAGTGATGCGTGGTGGACCTTGAACCGAATGTTGTGGAGTTCTTTGGAAAGAGTTTCTTCCCCTGGAACCCTTGCCCCCACTTGCTGCTCCTCACGTATGACTTTGATTTTTACACGCCCTTGAAGCTGAGGGTTAATCTGCACTAGAAACCATTGAAATCCCTACTGTCCGTGTTCTAGGTATAATCCTATTTCCATATGGTGGTGGCCTCAGACTTCCTCCCCATTGGAAGGTACGAGGGGCCTTCCCTATGAACCCTGTTTGACTTGAAAAGATGGCCCTACCTTCACCCTTTGAGTCTAAGTGTTCTTCGACATAACGAGCCTGTTCTACAGCTTCTGCAACTGAGGATGGTTTCCACATCTGCACCATTTCCATAATCTTAGGTCTCAATCCATACATAAAATGATCTGCTTGGCACTGGTCAGTATCCATGTAGGAGACATACTTGACCAATTCCATAAATCGAATTTTGTATTATTTTGCAGTACGACCTCCCCGTATCAGTGCATGGAAGGATCCTGCCTGCTATTCTTCATAATACGCTGGCAAGTACTTCTTCCTGAACCTCTCCTTAAATAATTCCCAAATAACTGTGTCTGGAGTGAGGTGCAGTTGACGCTCCAAGTTACCCCACCAATTCAGAGCACTATCTCTGAGTTGGAATATTTTTATTTTGGCTTTGGAATTGGAATTGTAATCCCTTAGTGCAAAACACCTTCTCATTCCTTCTAACCAGGCTTCTACACACTCGCTGGGACGAGCTCCTGCAAACTCTGGGAGTTTAATCTTCTGGAGCTCCCTAGTAATGTTCTTAACTGGAGGTCCCCTATCATAGTCTCTAGATCCCTCGGGATTCCCTAACCGTGATGGAGGGTGTTCCCCTTCCATTTCGTTTGTTTGGCACCCTCTTAAGGTCTCATTAATTGCTTCTAGGGAACACACAATGAGAGTCAATTCTGGTGAAGGTAATGGGTTATTTGAAGGAGGTCCTTGTGAAGACCCTCTGGGCCCTTGGTTCATTCTCATCCTTACCATTTTGATTTGTTCAAAATCTGCATGATATCTAAGACTTATCAACATTATTCCTAACATTTTCTACCACACTCTAGATAGTCCAAAGATAACCCAAGCAATAGATCAATTCAAGTTATGACAAGATGAAATATTTATAAAATATGTTGTATTAAACCATGTTCAATATCAACTATCCAAAATATTGGTAGTGATCCACATACCCAATGATATGTGCAGCCTCATGCCTAACATATGGGTGAAGGAGGTGCAAACAAAATAAGACTTTCATCCTTAGGCTAAGTGGTAGGAATAGTAGCAAATTCTCTAGGTAATCAATTACTATAACATCATTTTTTTTATTTATTTTTCCTAAGCCATAATCAATCAACAATTGTGACCCATGGAGAGAACATGATTATAGGGAATAAAGCCACCACTTCCAATCTGAACAGATATAAGAATGCATGTAAATATGAATATGAAAGGGAGAGGAAGATTGTGAGGAGATGGTTTATAACATTTGCAAACAAAACTGACTACCATAAAAAAATACAAGTGCATCAAATCCTGAGAAAATTAGTTATTTAACAGTGATTTTTTGTATTGTGCATCAAAAATTTAAAGCTCAATGAGTATGACATGGTCTTTGCATCTCAACCAGACAATTCAAACAGAGTCAAAATCTCCAAAAGTAGTCTCTAATGCATGAACATATTTTGAATTTAACAAGTCACTTGAATCATTAAAGGTCTTACTTTGAATAAGATATAAACAATGTTTGTTGCATGTGGAATTCATGCACAACATGCCTTCCCTGAAATAAACGAGATGGTGAAATGGATTTCTTTCGTATATGGTTTTATTTTCAAATAGTGAGGAAATGAAGTTATATGATAACCTGTATCATTTTAGTGCCCAAAATCCTATGTTACCAGAAACAAAACAGACGTTGGCATTCTTGCAGTTATAAGGTGTAGAAACAAAATAGCACAAACAAATTTGTTTACTAAAGTGGTTTCCATTTCAAAGGCCATGAAACCATTTCTCGATGAATGGACCTTTTCTTATGACCATCTCTCGAAAAGTGTGATGTCCTTTCTCCATTGATCCAATCTGTTTGTCAAAAACATCCTATGCTTTTCTCATAATTTGGTATGTTTCTTATAGGGAAGAAAAGATCAGATTATTTTATCAATATCCAACAAATGAGATTAAGGTCACCTAATTCTGCCTTGTATTACCCGAATAGGCATTTGGAATTATTTTTCTTTTAAGGCTTAGAGAATTGTGGTTACAATGTATATCAGTTGCCACGCAAGCACTCAGGATTTGGGCATGGACTGCAAACACTGGGCTGAGTTTATTTTATATTCTAAACTATGCTTTCACGACAAAGAACATGTTAATTTTTGAAAAGGCAAAGTTTACAATTTGGGAATCTTTTCATAATGCCTTAATGTTATTGGGAAAACTAGTCTCCATTCAGAGCTGCTAGTCCCACTAAGACGGGTGGCTATCTTAGAAACAAACAAACTAAAGTCACTTGTGTTTTCCTTTATGAGAAATAGATGAGAGAGAAGCATAGAGTACCAACCTCAGTCTTTCGCTTGGCTCCTTTCTTGTTTCCTCTCCCCTTTGACAGATCTTTGCCACTCCCTCCTTACTTGTCCTTCTTCAAAGAACACCTGTATGAGAGAGGATTACAACCCGTTGATCTAACCCAGCGCCATCCTCCTAGCATGAAAGCCCTTCTTCACCTCATGAAAAGCTAGATCACCCAACACTATGATGTTCCATAGAGAAACCAAAAACACTTCCTTACAAGATACAAAATTCCAGCCTTTGTATCTCTAGGATGAGGGATCCATATATAGATATTTGCAGGTGCGTGAGTCAGCTTCTGGGTTTTTGATTAGTGTCATTTCTCTGATAGTTCTTGGTTCCACTTGGAGATTTCATGATCTCTTACTCATCCCTCTGATAGTTCTTGGTTCCACTTGGAGATTTCATGATCTCTTACTCATCCCTCGGCGAATTCAGAGAGGCAAGTGTCAAATGGGCAGTTTCTAGAAGATTCTCTGGGTTTCCACCTAGCCAACTGTGTCTGCCATTTGTCTGCTCTCGCTCATCGCACCCTACATAAGGGCTTTTCAGTATACATCGCACCTTCTACATGTAGTAGGTGAGATGCATCACACCCTTAGCACTGAGCAGTCTGTATGGTCTAGTTTTGACCAGTTCTGAGTAGTTTTTTAGGGAGAACTTCTGGGAGATGATGTAATCAGCTGACCTTGTTCCTTTAGGGTGTGAAACAACACTTTTAGGGGCCTAGAAGCCCTTGGTTTATGGACATATGTGATTGTGGTTGCAGTGCCCAAATATGTCTATAACAGTTGCCCCCTAAAGCATGAGGTCGTAAATATTCTAATGTCGGGTGAAATGATTTATCATGAGGACCAGAGGTTTTTCGAACTGGAAGGTGACATCTAATAAGATACAATACAATACATTATCTTCATAATATTTTCATGATCTAGCTGAGGTGGGCATTCCCATGCTCAGCTTTATAAATTCATTTTCATGTACATATGACAGACAACCGCCTATGTGATAGACTGATGATTTTGGTAGAGCCATCATC
>APFE030631604.1:0-10761 GCA_000404065.3 Pinus taeda | reverse complement strand
CCTCAGTCTTTCACTTGGCTCCTTGCTTGTTTCCTCTCCCCTTTGACAGATCTTTGCCACTCCTTCCTTACTTGTCCCGCTTCAAAGAACACCTGTAGAGTCAAAGAAACATAATACCATCAAAGCATAGAGATCTATGACCATAAAAAATATAGGATTAGATATATATTAACCATACAAATACATATATCAATACAAAATTCAGAGATATACAAGAATATGGAGGAAAACTCAATTAGCTTTATTGATAGAAGTAGTAGAAGAGAGGATTACAACCCGTTGATCTAACCCAACACCATCCTCCCAGCATGAAATCCCTTCTTCACCTCATGAAAAGCTAGATCACCCAACACTATGATGTTCCAGAGAGAAACCAACAGCACTTCCTTACAAGATACAAAATTCTAGCCTTTGGATCTCTAGGATGAGGGATCCATATATAGATATTTGCAGGTGGGTGAGTCAGCTTATAGGTTTTTGATTAGTGTCATTTCTTTGATAGTTCTTGGTTCCACTTGGACATTTCATGATCTCTTACTCATCCCTGGGCAAATTCAGAGAAGCAAGTGTCAAATGGGCAGTTTCTAGAAGATTCTCTGGGTTTCCACCTAGCCAATTGCCTCTGCCATTTGTCTTCTCTCGCTCATCGCACCCTACAGAAGGGCTTTTCAGTATGCATCGCACCTTCTACATGTAGTAGGTGAGATGCATCGCACCCTTAGCACTGACCAGTGTGTATGGTCCAGTTTTGACCAATTCTAAGTAGTTTTTTAGGGAGAACTTCTGGGAGATGATGTAATTAGTTGACCTTATTCCTTTAGGGTGTGAAACAACATTTTTAGGGTCCTAGAAGCCCTTGTTTTATGGAGATATGTGATTGGGGTTGCAGTTCCCAAATATGTCTCTAACAGTTGCCCCCTAAAGCATGAGGTCGTAAATCTTCTGATGTCGGGTGAAATGCTTTATCATGAGGATTTGAGGTTTTTCAAGCTGGAAGGTGACCTACAATAAGATACAATACAATACATTATCTTCATAATATTTTCATGATTTGGCTAATGCAGGCATTCCCATGCTCAGCTTTATAAATTCATTTTCATGTACATAGGACAGACAACCTTCTGTGTGGCAAACTGATGATTCTGGTAGAGACATCATCCCTTGGCTTGGATGATTATCTGTGCAGCTATGATGTACATTTGATGTCTTTATTTTCCTGAATATATCACAGCCCAGATGGATGAAACTAGATTTAGGGTCTTCAAAATCGTTCAATCTTTTCCCAGAGTACAAGTCGATCCATGTGAAAAGATGTTCTAGCATCGAACATGGAAAGACATTGCCTGATTACCAGCCAATGATGTAAGTTGTTAACAGGCATGGGAGGAATCACCGATAATGATAATTACCCTCAAGGTACTGCAGTACAATTCACATGGTGTGAATACATGAGTCGATGTTGAACACCACGCAAAATCTTTCAGTTGAAGGCCATTGATGTAAACCTGTCAATAGAAGTGAGAAACTTTCCATTGAGGCATGTGAGCTTCAAAGTACTAAAAGGGTTGTTCCTAAGTCGACTTCTTGGATAATGAGCTAATGTCGACAAGAAGTGACTCATCGTAGGAGGGCCTTAATGAATCCCACATCTACGACATGAAACAGAGCAAATGATTTTGTGGAGGTGAAAACAATTTGATGATACAAGGTTCAGGGTGGTGGTCATGAAAGAATGAAGCATGAAGGTATTACAACAGATGAGACATAAGCTGGGTTGGTGAATTCTTTGAGCGACTTCTCTTGAACATATCAGCGACATTGAAATGGATTGGTAGTGTTAACCCCAAAAATGGATGGTACGGAGGACCAATGGTGATATGAACAATGAATGCAATAACCCAACCCGACTCAATCATGGTGATGGAGTGAAAGTGTCATGTTCAAGAGTGACCTACTACCAATAAAGTTTCTTCAAGTTTTCTTCCCAAGCTTTCCCCAGTCATTGCTGACCAATATCTCTTTATTTTTGTCAAGCTTAAGGAGGATAACATATGCTTTTTCTATAATTTTCCCTTTAGGCAAACCCGTCGCTATGTTTAAACGAGCTTAGCGACAATGAAACTCGCTCTTGTCTGCATGGAAAAGTTTTTCGCTATTGTTTTAACGAAAAATATAACTCAGTCCTTTTCAATTTTTAGGGAGTTTGAAAAGATATGGAAAGGAAACTCTAGTAATCCTTTTTTGTAATATAATCCCTTAGGTCTGAAAAAGTACAAAATAATATGAAAGGGATGACTTTTCGATAGTTTGAACGAGCCGAATAGGACAAGCACTCGATCTTTTTGTGCAATGATCCCTCAGGTCTAAAAAGATTAAAATCTAGAGGAGGGATGGCACTTCCAATCACTTTAACGAGCTGGAGAGGCCAATTTCTCAGCAATATTTTCATATTTTACGAGTCAGATGAAAAGAGCTTAAAGGAGACTCGTTTTTTGAGGAATGAGTGATGTTTTTGGATAGCAGCTAGTTCCAGGTAAGGTTTGGAACTTTTCAATCATGGTAGTGTAAAGAAGGTGGCTAATAGAATCACTCGTCGCAGTTATTCCTAAAAAGGGGGTAAACAATCAAATGGAAGCATATGATCAGCTAAAAAAGAGTGGAGGTGATGGTAAGAACATGACCAAGGCTCAAAAGCTGATAACTATGTGATTGCAATGGTTATTTACCGAAAGTGGGTTCATTTTTTAATGAGCTTAAACTCTTGTGGAACATATGCTCATTGCTAGGTTTATTTTTTAACGAGCTTGAAATTCGTGTAAAACTATTCATGCCACTTGTATAATAAGGATGTCTCATCGATAGGTTCATTTTTTAGGGAGCTTGCCCCATTCGAAAATTTGCTCCAGAGCCTTTTGTATGCAAGCTAGGAATGACCAACTACTGTCCTAGGGGTTAAAGAACTACTAAGGTTAGGTAGGATAGCTTCTCGGTGAGAAACATCTCCTTTAGTTTGTCGTTTTCGTTGGTCCCGACAAAGGTGAATGGTTGATTAGACCAATCACCTAACTTAAGCAGTTGAAGTTAGTAAAAACTATGGGGTTAGAGTTACGCTGATCGCTTTTCATTTGTATGAAAAAAGGTTTGCATGCCCCCAGGTATAAAGAAAAGTAGAGTTTCCAGGTTACCATATGAAAGTTCTTGCATTTGAAAGATTTCTCCATCTGCATTTGCAGACAAAACACTTCCTTGGCTCTGCCCATCAAAATGG
Organism: Pinus taeda; assembly: GCA_000404065.3. NCBI lineage: Eukaryota > Viridiplantae > Streptophyta > Pinopsida > Pinales > Pinaceae > Pinus > Pinus taeda. The sequence continues at coordinate 7,493 of APFE030631604.1, read as the reverse complement.
ACAAAGGTGAATGGTGGGACACATCACTCACATAAATTTGACGAGGGAATCTTATTCCAGTCTAATCCCATTTTCCTAAATAGACAGGTGTGTCAGACTAGTCATATATCCTCTGTGTAAACCTGCCCTATACCTAAAGTTTTTCTGCCAAAGTAGACCAAGGTGCATGCCCTCTGGGTTTCAGTCACAATCACTGAATCACTCGCACTCATCAAGTGGATGGATTGGAGATTGATGAGACATTCCTTGCGTAAAAAGACCAGTTAGGGATGGCATTTGACTAGTAGCTATGTGTGAGTCGGGGAATGAAAGCTGGTCTACGAGCTGGACCACTCCGCCTCCATGCAGAAAACACATCACTCGAAAGAGTGAGGAAACAATAGCTCCCATTCTATAAATGTAGTCACGCCCAAGGAGTAGATTTTAATCTAAATGTCCTTGGACTACCATCACGTTTAGATGAACGGTTTTCCTTCTCAAAGTTATAGGCAAATTTGGAAGGATCCCTAATGGTTGACTGTTTCCTTTATTGAAGCCTGTTAGATTTTGAATCTCAGGCGGAAGCCATGGTGAACCAAGTTCTTTCAATGCAATTTAGGAAAGGATACTCACAGAAGCCCCTTCATCTATAATAGTACCTATTAGAGTCGGTCTTTACATCCTCTGTCAGAGATCATTTCTCTTATTGCATTTCATTTTTAGGTGTCTCACTCGATTCACTCAGTTGCATTCCGCTAGGGGCATTCCATAATCTGACGGAAGGGTCTCATTATTCATTAGCCCTCATGCCTTGCACTGCTGGCTCAGGTCTGTTCATCAAAATCAAGTTTTTGAGTCACTTACAGCCTTGTTTTAGTCTTTTGATCAGCAAGAGTCATTTCCAATCACTAGGTCTAGGGTTTCACAAATTGTGTCTTCAAGATGTCCAATAATGCCAGCAGGCCAAAGGGAGGTTCTTAATAAGTTTTCATTTCAAAGATTTTCATTATCATATGGATTATGACTTTTCTTCAAAACTCTGTTTTGAAGAAAAGTCGATATTTTTCTTTTTTTTGTAAATTTGCAAAAAAAATTCCGTTGTTGAGTTCTTTAGGCACAACCTTCATATCCTTTGCCAAATTCCATGTCAGCTATCCCTACAAAAAATTGCCAAGAATTTCATCATTTCAGTCAAAAAATAAAAAAAGAAATTTAAAAAACAGAGTTGTATTAAAATGTGAAAAAGTGCCAATGCCAAACATTACAAAGATGGGTTTTGGAGAGTCAAAAATCAAATCCATGTCCTTATAAAGATATTTCCATGAGGATCAATGTCAATTGCAAGCCAAGACCAAAGAGAAGCCATTCAAAGCAAATTGGTTGAGTAAGTGCGCAATTTGGGTGAAGTTGGATGAAACTTGACCGACGCGGTGCATAGAGCAGGTGGCGCAGTGCACTGGGGAGGCACGATGCACTGCGAGAAACCACACAATGTAAATTTGCACGGGCGCAATGCACTGGGACGACACGGCGCATTGGGTATGTGGCGCGATGCATACACCTGAAAGCCCAAAATTGATTAAAATTTCTCCAAATTGCCAATCACTTGCGTGGATTTTCCAAGTAGAGCATTTTTCTTGATGTTTCATCCAATTTTGTGATAAGCTACAGTGGTTTATGGATGATAATGGTTGAACAAACATATCAAACCCTCCTTATAAAAGCACCTCAAGGAAACTCGTTGTCAGGGTTTCAAATTCATTGTTTTGCTACCAAAGTCACTCCTCCATCCCATTTCACCCTTGTTTTCATCATTCCCTAATTTTCTACCACCCTCCTAAGTTCATTAATTCCTTCTCCTACATTCTCTTTCCCAAATACTCAAACCCCACACCTCATACCCTACACAACAATTTCTAACCCTATACATCAAATCCTTCAAAACCCTCCTACATTTCCCTAATCCCTATAATTACAATAGTCCCTAATCCCTTACTACTTTCCCTCTTCCTAACAGTCCCTTGTTGCATTTTCCCCTTGGTGGCAGAATTCAACCACATCATAAAGAGCAGTCCAACACAGTTTTATCACCAGCACCCATTTCTCTAAGGCAATTTGTATAGCAGCAGTTATGTCATCTGGTCATTCATCCGATTATGAAGTAGAGACCCAAAGTGACTCACCCGCGGAGGGACATGTACCCCAGAGGCCTCATAAAGGTGGCAAACATGTTAGAGAAGAACCAACCACCCTTACAGAATTGCAGGCCTGCCCTCTTATCGTCTCTTGTTTCCAGTTTCAGTCATGTTATGAATTTTGTGAGAAGGTTGCTACTGTTCAAGTCCATCATGAATTGGCTCGTCTATTTGTATTACATTTACATGGTGTTCGAGTTACTTTGGCTGGTGTCGCTTTCACACTTACCCCAAATTCTATCTCATTAGCAACCGACATACCTAACATTGGAGAAGCATGGAACAAGAGGCAGAAGATTGACCGGCAACATTATGAGCCATATATTAAACCTGGTTTCTTGAGGCAGCTAAAGAGAGTGTTCCCTTTCTGATATCTCAAAGATGAATATGCTCCATTAATGAAATTAATCATGAAGTATTTCAGTTGTGAAGGTCGCTTCTCCCGACTATATGCTTATCACATTAGGTTTCTCATGCATTTCACCCGGGTACGGATGATGAACATCCCATATTTCATATGCTGAAACATAGAGAGGATGACAACCCTTGTGCAGCAAAAGACCCCTGAGCAGTAATTCAACGATATTTGCCATTTTTCTCTCATCAAGATTTTGGTGGTTCATCAGCTTGGATTACAGGGCATCACTTGGGATGATTTCATCTCTCGTGACTTTGTCAGAGCTTCACAGGGACCTTTAGAGGTTGGGCATGAGATTGGTGGATCTTCTCATCAGCAAGAAGGTCGTGATCCACACACTGCTACTATACCGGTCTTCATTACATATCAAAAGGGCATGAGGCAGTTATTTGTAGCAGCAAAGTGAGTGTTATCTCCACCCAGGGCGGAAGGGGCCTCGCTTCCGACATCAACATCACAGGTACAGGACAGAGGTAAGAGGCCAATGCAGGATGAGGGGCCTTCAGGTGAGCGAGAGACTGATTTCATTCTCGTTCAGGATGATGTTACAGACATGGGCTCGCAAAATGCACATCTTAGAGAGATCATCCAGGAGCAACAGACAGAGATCATAGCCTTGTCCCTTGACTTAGAGAGGGCTAATTGGACTATGAAAATATTTGGAGCAAAGGAACAAACAACTTGAAAATCAACATGCAATCATGGAGTTGCAAAACATCCGTGAGAATTGCCAAGCTACCCAAAGGAGAAGGATTGAGCTCACTTCATTGGAGCAAGAGATTAATGATGATCGGGAGTCTTGGCTCGAGAGAATCAACAGCCACCTGGAGAGACTGCTGGAAAAGGCCGACAGGGACAAAGCATTGTTGAGGCACATGGTTTTCCATTACAGGGCACGTAATATGAGTTCCAAGGCACGAATAAGGAATCTGAAGGCAAAATTGAAGAAGGCAATAAAGAAGCAAAAGAGGCAAAAGGAGCATGATCACCTTCGGATATTTGCCAAAGCCTCTTCAGCCTAGCATGACACTTGATAGAGAAGGTACAACCCAAATTTCAAGAAATTTGGAGCAATTTTTTCATTTTTGAAATTTTTTGCACTGAAAAGGAGGTTTTGCCTCCCTATGCGCCGCGCCACGTGGCGCTCGCTTTTTCTAGAGGGCTCCAAATTTCAAAAATTTAATATTTTTGGATTTTTCATGAAAAATCATGACTGCTGGTGCATGGCCAAGAATTTTGGGCAAGTTTTGAGTCCCCAAGAGGTAAAAAAACACTCAAAACATGACCTCACTGCCTCTATTTTGACACACAAGAAGCAGTCCTCAGAGATTGAAGTTCTGGAGGGGTAAATAGACACCAAATTGAACAATTCCACTTGGGGTGGAAAGTAGACAGGCAAGGCTTTCCAACAAGCTATCTTGGGCTCAATTTGGACTTCATGAAGTGCCTCAAATTCAGCTCCAAAGTGGCGTGACACATAAAGGATTTGGCGTGGCGCATAGAGGATTTTTGCCAAATTGTTCACCTTCCAGCTCAGAAATTCGGCCAATTTTGACTAGTTTTGCTTTTTGATGTAATTATTGACCTATATTGATGTAAATTGGTGACTATGATGTAATTTTGGCACATATTTACTTGTTCTAGAGGATTTATTCATTAAAAAGTGAAAATTTAATGAATGAATCAGTTTCCTACCTTATAGAGGCAAGTTGTTTGATTGCCTAGATTTCAGTGCTTTGTTTAGAATTGGTTGAAATAGCTCCTAGAATGATGATCTTGACCCCTAGAGGCAAGGTAATGGGTTGGGCTAGTCTATATCATGTAATTTTTAAGTCATTTTCAGGGTTGGACACTTGGGATTTCTTGGCACATCATTGTACATTCTATCTCTACATTTTTTGCTAACGAAAGACCAAGGTTTTGCAGCACTTGTTGGGATCCATGTGGCTCTGTGTTTTGATGTGTGTTTCTCTGTGTACTTTTAAGTTCATTGATGTTTATGTGTATCATTTTGCCTTCTCTTTACTTCTGAAATTAAACAAATGAGTGATTAAGGTAGAATTCACTAGATTGTTGTGCTCTGCTTTGAAGTTTGTTTAATTTTCAATGTTTTCATCTGTTTGAGGAGGACCCTTGAGACCCTATTTCCCTCCTTGGCTCCTCACTGGTCTGATCCATCCATTTATTCATTCAAAAGCATCAAAACAATTTCCTTCCTTGCCCCAATCAGAACTCTGCAAAAAAACCGTCCCTTTTAATTTCGATCCCCAAGACCTGGAAAGAAGCATACCAAACCTGGGAGGAATGTCTGCCACAACAATATCCATCAAAACATTCTTCATTGGGATTTGATCCAGACTTACAACCAAGTCTTTGATGAGCCCAATACATCTCACTCTGCTGGAATCAAATGAAAAGAGATCATGGTATTTCCTAGTGATGTCCAAACCCAACTTCTCCATGATAGCTTTCGACACAAGATTGTGGGAAGCTCTGGAATCGAACATAGCATTATGCAACACAAAATCATGCACCCATAAGCTGATATAAAAAGGTGGCACATCACTATCTGGAGACTCACCATTCAATGTTGGCCCAAAAATCAATTCGGGTTGATCATCTTCGACATTCATCATATCAGACATTGGATCAAAGTTCAAGATTTTAGAAACTTTCCCTCTATAACTGTTGTTCCTCATTATTTTAGTCAAGGGAATGGATGCCTTCAATTTAGAAATTTCATTTTCCAAACTAAAATCTGAAATCTTTTCTACCTCTTTGACAGGGACATCTTTCTTTTCCTTTTCCTTCGATGCAATTGGCTGATTTGATTTTTCTGCTGATGGAGATTTGCTGATACTAGGATCAACTGCCTCTTTCCCTTTCTTTTGTACAACAGGTGAATCACTCTTTGATGCTGAAGTTTCCTTCCTCTTCTGAATTAGGTTAGCAGGCACATCCCTATTTCTAAGTGAATATTGATGCTGATGGGTGGAAAAAGCATTCATATAACCTCTTTGGTACTCATCTGATTCTTCTTCCAAAGCTGTGTCATTTGCTAGAATGAAATATGCATCTTTGCATACAACTAAACTTTATGCATACTCCTCCTCTTCAGTAATATAAATTGGCATATCATCTAGAGTAAAGAAGTGATTTTCTTCTACAATCACATTTTCCTCCTCTTCTGACTCCAAACCAAGTACCAAATTCTATTATAGAGGTGGTTGTACGGGTTGCTGGGTTGTCTAATCATGGGCTCATTGTTCTCTTTGTTTAATTCTATATTGTGGCTATTGCTGGCCACGGAAGTTAGGATTTCTAACTTGTGGCTTAGGTTTATTAAGCTTCACCCTTTTAATCATCTCCTCCACCTTCTAAAGTAATTGATCTGTCGAAGACGACTCTTCTTTTATTGTGACCTTATTTTTTGTTCTTGCTCTAGCCCTCTTGGCCAACAGATTTGCCTCAACGCTGACCACGATCTTCTGCATATCTTCCATTGTAGCAGGTTCTCTCTCTCGCAGTTGATAATAAATGTCAGGATCAAAACCATCCGAAAACTTCATCATGGCTAGCCCCACAGGTGGCCTTAAATGATCAAGAATTGCTTTGTAGACTGAATTGAATCTAGTTCAGTAATCTTGGACTGACTCACCCACATTCCATTTGATATGTTCATATTCTTGAAGGATCTCAAGAGGATTTTTCTTGATTTCCCAACGATCTAAGAATTTTCTTTGTAGATCATCCAATGTAGCAATGCTAGCAACGAGAAAAGCTCTGAACCATTTCCTAACTTCACCACTAAATATCTGTGTAAACAATCTCATTGTCACATTTTTTGCATCGATCTCATGAAGGTCACAAAAATCTACCATTATGCCCACATGTTGTTGAGTGGTAGTGCTGTGAGGGGTGCCATCAAACAAAGGAATTTTGTGTTGGGTTGTGTTATATTCTTTCCACATAGTTAACAGGGGGTTTGAGGGGTACCCGTAACCCCACTTTATGGGGTCCGAGGTAGCACCCAGGAAAATTTTGGTTTTGGACCCTATGTTAGGTTGGTCTGACCCACCTATGGTTTTGTGCATGATTTTCACACATGTTTTTTGGACGCGATGGTTTTCAGTCCATGGTTTTGGATGCGATGGTTTTCGGTCCATGGTATTGGATGCGATGGTTTTCGGTCCATGGTATTGGATGCTTCGGCATGTATATAGATATGTTACTGTAACATTGAAAGGAACATAATGAAAAATCAAGCTAGTAATCCAAGTTTTGGGATCCAGTGGGAAATCTTATGTATATGTGTTTTATTTCGTTATGCTCTCGCATTTTTATCTTCATGTGATTTAGAAATTCGTATGCAGGTAATTTTGTATGGGTTAAACCTACATTTGGTATCAGAGCATGTTTTTGGCTTCAAGGGGAGCCTTTATTGCTGAGGGGTTTCGCTTGCCTGTGGTAGACCCTGTTCAATGGAGATGTGCGAGAATCCGATGCTAGTGTGAAAGAAAATATGGAGTAGCGGAAAGATAGAGATTGAGAAGTTCAGTGGTCAGAGTTTTGAGTTGTGGAAACTCAAGATGGAGGATCTGTTGGTGGATAAAGATCAGTCGATCGCGGTAGATCCGGGTACTAAACCAACGGGAGTGACCAAAGAAGAATGGAAGAAGTTGGATCGAAAAGCAAAGAGCACAATATGATTGTGTGTCTCAGATTCAGTATTTCTGAATGTATCAGGGCAAGCTACGACGAAGGCTTTGTGGGACAAGTTAGGGACTTTGTACCAATATAAGTCTCTGGTGAATAAATTGTTCCTGCGGAAAAAGCTGTATAACCTGAGGATGAAAGATGGAGACTCGGTGACAGAGCATCTGAATGCGTTTAATACTGTG
>APFE030631600.1:0-10540 GCA_000404065.3 Pinus taeda | reverse complement strand
AATATTCATTAAAGTGAGATGAATGAGATGAAAATGAGGGATAAATGGATAACTAGATATGTTTATTAAAGCAAAATGAGATCAAATCTGGAGCCCAACATCTCTCCCATGCTTATTTTCAAGCATGTCCCCATGCTTGCTTGCTTCTCTTGGACCTTCTGCCCCCTGAAGTAGATGCTGTGCCTGTATCGGTTTCCCTGTCCACATAATCAAGTTCTGATCCCTGTTTGGCCTTTAAGATTGCTGCTTTGACCTTCTGCTTTTCATACTTAGCCTGCCATGTGTTTTTATCTTTCAGCCACTTAAATGCTTGTTTAGAGAGCAACTCATTTCTTCTTTTTAACTTGTTTAGTTCTTCCTGTAGTTGATCATTTGTTTTTGTTAACTTTGCATTTTCTTTTCTCTGAGCTTTATTCTCCTGTTTCAATTGCTTCTCAACAATTTTCCTTATTTCAAGCTGATCTGTTAAGTCTTGTATTTTAGCCAAATTCAGTTCTTTTTCAAAATCTTGAGTAGTTTTCATCAAAGATTCACCTGCATCATTGTCAAATATAGAATCTCTCTCAAGGGGTTCCTGTTCTTCTGGTTTCCTAGGAGAATAGGCTTCTACCTCCTTTTCAAAATCAACAGAATTTCTAGTCCTAGGAACAGAAATAGATGGATCAATCTCATGCATAGCTAACTTCTTTGCTCTGGTTCTAGGATAGAAAGGAGAGTTCATCATACTCTTATCCTCTTGTTCTACTTTGTCTTGTATATCAACAAAATGTTCAGTAAAGTGATGTCTATGCATAAATTCCTGCCAATCTAACCCTGTTTCTTTCACCTGATATTCTACCAAGATTTTAATTAACCCTTGATGATATACCTGTGTGGCCTTTGGCTTATTTTCCTGTTTCACTGTTTCGATCATTTTAACAAGACTCTTATATAAGAAATATGGCAAATTTATTCTACCATCTCCCTTTATGTGCTGCAGCAATCTAACATGGTACAGATGAGCAATACTATACTGTCGGTCACAAGTCAAAAATTTCTGAATGATCATAACTAACTCTCCCCATGGTTCATTGAACCATTCACGAGGTATCCCCTTAGCTCTATCAAAGGTCACTTTCCTGTTCTTTTCAAGGAAGAAAGTCCAAGCTTTCTCCTTGAAATGCAGACCCTTATGATAGTTTTCTCCTACCATAGGCAAGTTGAGGGCTTTGGACAAGAATTCCTGAGTCACTGGGATACTGAGTTCACCTATCTGAGTTTTATCTTGACTGAAATTATTGATAAACTCTTTAGTTATTTGTTCTGAATGACCATTGAACTTCTGAAGGAAACCTATCATGCCTGACTGATATAGCTTTTCTATTGTTTCTTTTCCCCATTGCTCTATGTGAAATTTGGGTTCTACCCAGTTCGTCATTATCTCTGTGAACCAATAAATGTAATCCTCAGCTGTTACTAATTTCATATTGACAAGGATAATGATTATTGTTTCTAAATGAAATCGTAAAAGCTATGAGGCTTACCTGCCCTTTCTGATTCAACTTTAAGTCTCTGCTGTCTTTCCTGTGTCAAATCCCTGTTTCAAAGCATACCAATCTGAATTCCCATGATCAATACTCTGTCCCCTGTATATTTAAATCATAAATACACAACAAAACTAACCATGTTTTTTTTAATCAAAACAACATGATTACTAAAAGCATAAGAAAAATTTTTGCTTTTAGTCTCCTTTAAACATCCTCTGTGTATTTATAATCAAAATTTTTCCTCGGCCTCAAAACATTCTCTGTATTTCTAATGACTGTATAATGTAAAACAAATTTTCCCTCGACCTTCCCAAAGTTTGACTACACACTGCACTGTCTTTTTAACAAAAATTTTGAAACCATGGTTGAATATACAGACAACTTACTCTCGGCCTCTCAGAAGTTTGACTACAACTGCACAAAATTTTTTGAAACCCATGACTGAATATATAGACAATTGCACTCTTGGCCTCTTCTCAAAATATCACTGTGTATAAAAACGCATGAGCCTAGAGGGCTTTCACATGCGCTCGGCCTCTGCTCATCGAATGGCAAACATGCAAAAATTAAAAGAAATTTAATCAATGCTCTCGGCCTCAGGGCATGACCATGCAACGTGGTCTGGCAACAAACAATTGCAATCAAACAAATCAATTTAAGGACGGTTTCGAATGGTTTGACAGGCACAAACATGAGTCATTCAATAAAATGGACGCGGTTGGCTATGACAACTACAGCATTCCCCTGCTTCCTTCTCGGCGTTTTTTTCACTGCACACCCGTTCATATATATTCAACAGTCAAATTAAATAAACATGCCCGCATGTTATTTGGTGCAGCTCTGGATTACAACCCTTATGGCATTTGGTGACAATCGATGGTGCAATGACAACATATATATATACACTTGGCGGCTTTCAACAAAAAGATATGACTCCAGTTCAACAATGTTTACACTCAGTTGTTTAATTGCCCTCGGCGTGTTATATGCATACAATCCTCACGCTCCCTATCGTGTAACACATGCAACCATTGAATTGGAGTGCTGGCCGATTCATTTCCATTGTTTATGCAATTAAAAATGGAGGCATTTAATCCTATGTGTTGTTAAAACGAAGAGATATCCCGGATTTGTATATTACCTGGCTGTCACTGGCCGCGCGGAAGGTAAACAACCATCGAATCCCCTCCTTTTCGGGCTGTCAAACTGCTGTCAACAAGCAAACCCTGTGAGTAATGGCGGATTCTAGTTTATCTCTAGTTCGCCGAGCGCAAATCATGCATAAGCTTACCGTGTTGTTTACCAACTTCGGCGTTTTCACGTAGAATTCTTCTTAAAGCTCTCTCAGGCTTTCTCCGACCTTCCTTTACTGCTCTGCTCACAACCCCGACCCTCTGAGCTCTCGGCGATGAAGAAATGGGTTTGAATCGGGCAGGGGAGGCTCTTATGACCGTTTGCTATGGTACCTGGTTTTCATTAGATGGTGGTAATGGTGACAGGGCCGTCCTCATTGACTCAGTTGCCCGACTGAGTCATGAGGATGGTCGTATTGTCTTTGGTTCAATGCATACCTGCCGTCGTTCCTCCAACCAATCGGTCTTCAGCCTTCATACACCGTGGCAAGACCGGACCTGTGCGCCGTTTGTTTGACTCATTGCTATCATACCTTTCGTATAACCATATTCTTCGCAATGATCTCTGGTTGATATGGCGTCGTTTTAATATCATTCTCCACCACTGCATATGGCCTCCTTATATCACCGTGTTGCAACCCTTCGTCGTTTTCATAATTGCCATGACAAATAGATATACCATAGTTGCCTTTGATTTGTGTTGCGCATTGTTTTATGTTTTCAAATATATATATATATGCGCATTTGATTTATGTTGCATACATATACCATAGTCGTATTCTCTTATGACCATATATGACTTGCATTGCCCGCGTCCTTTATATTATATGCTTGCACTTGTTAGGGTTTATAAATATGTTTCCTTCGTTTTTTATAACCCTATGTCTTTTAATATATATGCACTTTATATATAACCTTTTGTCATATGCATATTTCCTTCTAACATGATTAGGTTATGTCTTTTATAAGAATCTGAGCGCCTTATAACCATAATGTTTCTTTTCAAATGCTTTAATACTTTAGTGCATAACATATAATATCGCCTTTATAATTTAAAAATGACCATTGGGGTCATGTTTTAAAATTATAATCATTCTAATGCTCTTGGTTCATGTGCAGGTACAAGAGTGGTCCCAATTTGATCATTTTGCATTCAATGAAAAATATCTAGGGAAATTTGATATGAATGGAATGGAATATGAAATAGGGGATGTAGGGTATATATGTGGGAAATAATGTTAATGAATATTTGCAGATATTAACTTTAATTAAATCAAAACTAGAAGTTCCTACAAAATTTGAAATTTAAGCACAAAATGGCGTAAAATATACTCCCTTGCTGTTGTTTGTACAGGTGATATGTACAGGTGCTCCTTGATGCTATTTATACAGGTGGAATGTTGGATCCAAAATATGTTTGGACAAATGAAAAGTAGCCTTTTATTTCTGCTTCTTGTTGACTATACTCTTTTGCTGTTGTTTTCTTCAGGTCCCTTTGAATGATGTTTTTTTCTTTCAGGTCCCTTCGCAATGTGTCTGGAATGATTTAATCTGCTGCAACTTGTTTGCTTCAGGTCCCTCTGTAATAGTATTTCTCAGGTCCCTCTGCAATGCTTCTGGTATATTGTCTCAGCTCTGATCTGGTTCTGCTACAACAAGTTTGCTTCAGGTCCCGTCTGTAATATTTCTCAGGTCCCTTCTGGTTCTGCTGCAACATATTTGCTTCAGGTTCAAAGTGGACAACACAATCCTTTAGTTGTAACAGCTAAAGGCTTGCTATAATCCTCTCCCTCGTTGAATGTTTGACTTGTCCTCAAGTCAACTGTTGAGAGGCCCTGCATTGACATTAAGTAAGAGTAGTAACACAAGAATAGAGAATTCATAGAGTCCAGGTTTCCCTGGCTTTCCTCTATGAATTCATGCTTGCTGAGTGCCAGTTGCCTGGTTTTCACTAGCAAACAATTTATTTTTTATTTTTTTATGTTTTCATATATTTTTTCTCTTTTTTTTATTATTTTTTTTCTCTTTTTTTAACTATACATATTTTTTATGCTTTTTCAGAACTGGAAGATGGCATAGCCATTATTTCCAGTCCATTTTCTTGGATCAGTTGTTTCATAAATATCTCTTTGCTAATAGGCTGATGATAGACCTTCAGCCTATGACCATTGACAACAAATGAGGTGGGATCCTGGTCGATGGTCTTTATCCTCACAGCTCCATTGTCAAAGATTTCCTCAATTTCATATGGCCCCAACCAATGTGTTGTAAATTTTGCTTTGAAATCCCTGAATTTGGAGTCGAATAATAACGCCCAGTCTCCCTTCTGTAATGTCTTGGTTTTGATGTATCGATCATGCCATTTCATCCTCTGTTGCTGTACTAGTGTTGTCTGTTCAATTTCTTGTTGACGCTTCTCATCCAATTGGTTAAGTTCCATGATTCTCTGTTGTTGTGCCTCGGTGAGATCCATGCCCAACTGTGCTGCTAATCTGTAGGTTTGTATTTGAAACTCAATGGGCAGTAAGGCTTCTTTTCCATACACCAACTGGTATGGACTAAAACCAGTTGTATTTCGCCATGTGATCCTATAAGCCCATAATGCATCCTTGAGTTTTTCAGACCAGTCCTTTCGATTAAGCTGCACTGTCTTAGTCATAATATTTTCTAAGACCTTGTTTGTGGATTCTACCTGACCATTTGCTTGTGGATGATATGGAGTAGATTTTCTGTGCTTTATCTTGTATTTTTCTGTCAGATCCCGTACTAACTTTGAGGTAAACTGCGCTCCTTGATCTGTCACTATTTGTCTTGGTACTCCATATCGCACAAAAATTTCTTCAAAGAGGAAAGTAACCACTGTGTCCTCTGTCGCTCTGCTTACTGCTTTGGCCTCGACCCATTTTGTTACATAATTCGTGCATACAAGAATGTATCTTTTTCCATTTGACGATGGATTAATGGGTCCCACAAAATCAAGTGCCCATTGTTCAAATGGCTCAATGAGGACTTGAGGCCTTAGTGGCATTTCATCTGACAGGATGGGTCTCCCTACTCTTTGGCAACTGTCACACTGTTTGACATATGCCTTGGAGTCCTTGAAGATAGATGGCCAGTAATAGCCCAATTGCAGCACTTTGTATGTTGTTCGTTTGTCTGCAAAATGGCCACCACATGGTTCGTCATGACATGCTCTAAGTATATCTAGTATTTCATCTTCACGTACACACTTTCGAATCATTAGATCAGAACCAGTATAAAACAAATCACCATTTACCCAGCTATATCTAGAACTTTCTCTAATTATCTTCTTTCTTTGCTTGCTTGTAAAGTGATTTGGAAATTTTCCAGATGACAAGTAATTTGCAATATCAACAAACCAAGGGGTTTTTACTGTTATTGCAAATAGATGTTCATCCGGGAAGTTATCTATCACAGGATTTGGGTCTTCTGGTGTTTGGATGCGGGACAGAAAGTTAGCCACCTGGTTTTCCTTACCGGGTCGGTCTTGGATTGTAATGTTAAATTCTTGCAATAACAGGAGCCATCTTGTAATTCGCCCATTAGTGATGGGTTTGTTCATCAAGTATTTTATTGCTGAATGATCTGTGTGAATAAACACTTGATATCCTGTTATGTAATGCCTAAATTTGTTTACTGCATGTATTACAGCTAACATTTCTTTTTCAGTGACTGTATAGTTTGCTTCTGCAGGTGTCAGATTTTTACTAATGAAGTATATTGCATAGTGAAGCAAATTTTCTTTCTGTCCTAAAGAAGCGCCAATTGCTGTATCGGATGCGTCAGTGGAAATATGAAATGGTAAAGACCAATTTGGTCCACGAAGTATAGGTGCCACTGACAATTTGTCTTTTAGAATTTGAAAAGCATTTTGACAGCTAGTAGTCCATTGAAATTCAATGTCTCGTGCTAGTAGTTTAAACAAAGGTTGTGCTATTTTACTAAAATTTTCAATAAAGCATCTGTAATAGCCTGCATATCCCAAGAAACTTCTTACCTCCTTCTGTGTTGTAGGTGGCATTAAGTTATTCAGGACTTCGATTTTAGCTGGATCCACCTTAATTCCTGATGCAGAAATATGGTGGCCCAGCACTATTCCCTCTGTGAACATCATATAACACTTCTCATTGCTTAATGACAGATTTGTTTCGATACATCTTTGTAAGACTTTTTCAAGGTTATTAAGGCAATCATCATAGGTATTTCCGTAGACTGTAAAGTCATCCATATACACTTCTACACATTCATGTACCGGATCAGCAAAAATTGCAAGCACTGCTCTTTGAAAAGTCGCAGGTGCATTGCATAACCCAAATGGCAAAACATTGTATGCATAAGTTCCCCATGGGCATGTAAATGTAGTTTTGTCCTGGTCTTCGGTTGCTATCTTGATCTGATTGTATCCGCTAAACCCGTCTAAGAAAGAAAAATATTTCTTTCCAGCTAGAGAGTCCAACACTTGGTCAATGAATGGTAGAGGAAAATGATCTTTTAATGTTGCTTTGTTTAGTTCACGATAATCTACACATACCCTCCACTTGCCATTTTTCTTTGGAACAATAACTAATGGTGAAACCCATTGACTATCCGAAATAGGATAGATGAATCCGACACTTAACAACTTCTGCAGTTCTCCCTTTACTATTTCCTTCATTGTAGGATTCATTCGTCTTTGCGGTTGTCTAACAGGTTTTAGTTTATCATCAGTGTAAATGTGGTGGGTACATGTGTTTGGATGGATGCCTTGCATGTCAATATAATCCCAGGCAAATGCTTTTGAATATTCCTTTAATAATGCAATTACCTCTTGTTCTTGTTGTGATTGCAGTTGGTTTCCTATATTGAGAGTTTTTCCAGGATATACCTCAATTTTTTTGATTACAGGATTGGAAATTGTGCTTACAGGAAAAATGTTTACAAACGAATTCTGCAAAGTTGAGATAGTACAAGTTTCCTGGAAACACTGATTTAAAAGGTTATCAGCAGCTTCATACTGTTCTCGTCTAAGCTGCTCTGAAATATTTGGTTCTGAAATGAAAAGATCCATCAAATCTTCATTCCCTTCCTCTTCTCTAAAATCATAGAATTGATTAATACTTAAAACTGTTTTTATTTGCTTGTTTTCCTGGGTTTCAAGAACTGATTCTAAAGAAGTGGTTTGTGCAGGTGAATAGAGTGTGATGTGTTTCTTTTCATCTCCATGCGAGATAATCATACTTCCTGATCTGCAGCCAATGAAGGCATCAGCGGTGGCTAACCATGGCCTTCCGAGAATTAGAGGGTGTCCTCCCAGATTTGTTTTTGGTTGCAGAATAAGGAAGTCAACAGGATATTCCCATGAATCCAGAGAGACTATGATGTCTTCTATTATTCCTTCCGGAACAACTTTAGATCTATCTGCTAGTTCTAATACTGTTGAAGTTGTTTGAAGGTCATTTAGTTGTAAAGCTTTCATTGTCTCTAATGTCATTACATTGATAGCTGCCCCTAAGTCTATTAATGTATTAGGTACTGAAAAATTATTGATTGATATGGTAACCATAGGGATACCAGGATCAATATATTTTTCTACAGTAGTTTGTGTAGACATAAGGTTTGCTAGCTTTCCAATGACTTGGATTGTAGTGGGATCTTTTCTTTTTCTTCCAGATTTCTTAATGCATAATTCCTTTATTGTTTTAGCATAGATAGGTATTTCTTTAATTGCTTTTAACAAAGGAATTTTTACATATGCATTTTTCAATTCATCTAAAATATCAAATTCAGGAAGGGTTATCTCTTTTGATTGTTCCACTAACCTTTCAGGGTAAGGTGGAGTTTGAGTAGTGATTGATTCACCTTTCTGAACTTGTATTTCAGTCTGTGCTTGTTCAGATGATTCTCCCTGTTCAGCTGGTTCTTCTATAATTGGAGGAGAATCCTTTTGAAGTACTTTACCAGACCTTAAATGGACATCATTTAGAGGAAGAATTGAGTAAGTAGGAAAATATGCTGCCTCCTCTACATTATATGTTGATTTGTCCATTTTGTTATTTGGATTGGCCACCGGTTGGGCAGGCAATTGTGTTGGTCTTGGTTGATTTGATGGTAACTGTAACTGTTGTTGTTGTGGCAGCATTGGTGGTGGATTCTGCTGTGGAAATGGAATGGATGGCGGATATGCAAAATTTTGCTGTTGGAATGGCATAGATGGAGGATATGAAAATGGCTGTTGGTACTGCTGCTGGTAATGTTGTTGGTATTGTTGAGACTGTTGTGGTTGTTGGTTTCCATAACCATATCCCCGCCAACCTTCTGCAGGTTGTTGTTGATATTGCTGTGGAGGCCAAGCTTGCCACGGCATAGGAGGGTTCCAAGGATTATAAGATGGATAAGCATAATTTTGCGGAGGAATTTGCTGTTGATTTTGCTGTGGCATTCTAGGTGGCCATGGTCTCCTGGGTGCAACATAATAGAAACCTTCTGCTCCTTGCATTTCATCTATTGAAGTATTTTGCAGTTCTTTCAATGTTACACATTGTTCTGTGGAGTGATTTCCTGTACAAAGACCACACACTTGAATGCTATCTAAAGGACAATCTCTCAAAGGATGTTTCTTCTTACATTTTGAACAAAATATGGCTAAGGCTTTTTCTTCTTCTTCCTTTTTCTTATTAGCCTTTAGCACATCTACTTGTGTCCCTAATGTACTTAGAAGATCTGTTTTGAAATTCTCCAATAGACTCCCTATTTCAGCCCTTGTTATTCCTCCTGCAGCTGACTTTGCTGCTTTAGAACTTGCTTCTCTTCTTCCGGTCTTTGATCTTCCTCTTGAATATTTTTGACATAATTCAACAATTTCATCAAATGGGAGATTTGAAATATCCCCCTTACCCATGACATTTAAAATGTCAAGGTATTCATCCCTTATACTCTTGAGGAAGATAGTTCGAATAGTTTCTTGATTTAGGGAATGTTGTTTAGACTTTTGAAGATTATATGCAAACCGTTCTAAATATTCTTCTAGATTTTCATCTTCTTGTTGTGTCATTCTAAACACATCTTCCTTTGAATCTCTAGATCTGCAATAAGCCTGGTATTTCTTAAGGAAGACAGTTCGCATATCATCCCATGAAGCTATTGTTTGTTCACCTAATCCCATAAACCATTTTAAAGCTGTTGCTTTTAATGTTGCAGGAAAAAGACGAAGTTTATGGAGATCATCCGTATAACCATATGTTCTACATAAGATATCAAATTCAAACATGAATGAATCCGGATCTTCAGTAGACATTCCATAGAAGTTTGGCAACACAGAAGGTGGAATATTTTTCATTTTTACTTCCTCTCCTAGTATTGCACTAGTATCTATGATTGGGAAACCAAAGGTTGTTTCTTGGTCATGTCCATCTTCTTGTCTTTTTCTGTCATTCTCTGTCTTCCTATCTTCCTCTCTCTTCCTTTCCCATTCTCTTCGTTGTCTTTCATTTTCAGCTCTTTGTTCCTCATCAGTGAGATGGACAGATCCATGTCCTTCTGCCATTGTTTGATCTGTTTCAATTTCAGGTGGGGGTTCAAGTTGTGGAAAGATAGGTGGATCAATAGATGGAAAAGCAGATTGCTTTCCTTTCTCTTTTGGTTTTCCGGAAGTGGAGAATTTTTGCTTTGTTTCCCAAGCAGACAATGTTTGCCTTTCAATCAAAGTTAATCTTTGACCACTTCTTTGTTTTTCAATCAGCTCTTCAATGGGTGGATTACCAGTAACAGGTGTATGTGATGATCCTATTTCTATTCGAGGGGGGAGTTTGATAAATCTACCGAAAGGATCTCTAACTCTAGGCATAAAGAATCATAATTAAGAAAATGAAATGTAACTAATGT
>APFE030631594.1:26858-77979 GCA_000404065.3 Pinus taeda | reverse complement strand
ACTTCTTTTCAGCTTAGTGTCCATCATTCTCCACAAGCTGGTCCAAAACTCCCCAAGAAAATGAGAGTCATGATCTGACACAATATATGTGGGCAACCCAAAATGGACCCAAACATGCTGAAATAAAAGAAAAGCAGTATGCTCAGCAGTGACCTTCTTTTTAGAAGGCATTAAAATACACATTTTACTACCGATCCACAACGACATTAAAATAGTTGTGACCTTTCCTAGACATAGGAAAACCTACTATAAAGTCCATGGACACACTTTCCCATGGTCGACTCGGAATATGGAGTGGTGTGTAGAGCCCAAGTTTTCTATTAGAAGGCTTTGAAACAAAACACAACACACAACCATTTACAAAGCGAGTCACAATGTTTTTCATATGAGGCCAAAAACAAAACCTCTCAAATGACATAAAGTTTTCTCAATTCCAAAATGACCAGACACCAGAGAGATATGAGCCTCTCTGATTACATGAACCCTTTCATTGGTAGGTATGCATAGTTTTCCAAGGTGGTACAATAGATTTCCTTGCAAGTAATAATTTTCCACCTGCGATCCATGAGTAAGTTTTGCATAGATTTTTTAAAATAACTATTATTAGCATACTGTTCAGCATAAATTTCTAATGATAAAGAAAAATTTTGCAAAAATACAGATGCAGAAATAGGAGGGTGAGAAAGCATATCTTCTACTTTGTTGCTGGATCCCTTCTTTTATCTTATCAGCAAATGAAACTGTTGGAGGAATCCCATCCATTTGAAGTGACGAGCTTGCTGAATCTTGGTCTGTGATTGAAGATACTGCAAGGGTTGATGATCTGTATGGATGCTGGTCTCCTTGCCAATCATATAATGTTTCCACTTCTTTACACTCTAGACCAACGCGTATAACTCCTTGTCATACGTGGTATAATTCACAACAACCCGGGAGAAAGTCTATGAATGGTAACATACAAGCTTTCTTTACTGCATCAATACAAGTCACATGGCATATCCGTTGGCATCTGTTTCAATTTCAAAAGGCTGTTGAATGTCTGGTAATGCTAGCACTGGTGTTGTGCTGATCTTCTCTTTCAGTGTGTCAAAGTATTTCTGTTGTTTTCCTCCCCACTGAAAGGCCTGCTTCACACTAGTCAAGGTGTGCACGGGGGCTGCGATGACGAAGAAGTTTGCAATGAACCTTCTCCAATACTGTACCAATGCCCATAAAACTTCAAACCTCTGTAAAATTCATGGGCTTAGGCCAATTCATAATCACCTCCACTTTAGCGGGATCTATCTTCAATTGTCCATTGCCGACAATGTGGCCAAAATAAATTAGAGAATTATTCCCAAACTCACACTTTGATAGTTTCAAATACAACTTTTCACTTTTAATAACATCAAGCACTTTCTTTAGATAACAAACATGTTCATCCCATGTCCTACTGTAAACAAGAATATCATCTAGATATACAAGAAAAAAATGACCAAGAGAAGGCCTAAATAAATCATTCATTACCCTCATAAATGTGGTTGGAGCATTGCATAGTCCGAATGGCGTCACCATCCATTTGAACAACCCTTGTTTGGTTTGGAACGCAGTCTTCCAAATGTCCTACTCTGTAATTCTACCCTGGTGATAACCACTATGCAAATCCAGCTTTGTAAAATAAACAACATTTTTCAACTGATCTAACAATTCATCAATGAGAGGGAGAGGGTATCGATTCTTCACCGAGATCTTGTTCAGCGCCCTATAATCTACGCATATTCTCCATGTGCCATATTTCTTGGGCACCAACACAATTGGTGAGCCACAAGGAGAAGAACTCGGTCCGATGACTCCCTGATTTAACAGTTCCTGCACCTGTTTCTTGATCTCCTCCAGCCATACTGTACATGCCAACATTTGGTAAAGGAGAATCCTGTTGTAAATGGATCTCATGTTGGATTTCCTATTTAGGGGGAAATCCTCTCAGTTCTTGAAACAATCCATCATAATCAGAAACAATTTCAAATAATTCTTTCTTATGATCATGATTACAGCCTTCGAAAGTGTCAGCCATCTCGACCTCTTTCACTCTCACTGTCATGAGCATGCACCATTTGCTGGAATTAACCAGTTGCTTAATCTTTCCTGCGCTTACAAGGCTAGCCTTAACTTTTGTATGATGAGCTCTAACTATATACTCTACCCCATCCTTTGTGAGGTGGTATTTGTTTTCATGCCGAAAGAAAATGACCTTTCTGTCATATGGATATGGGATTCCCAAGATGATTCCATAGATGTCCAAAGGCACTACATCTAACTCTACCTCATCAAATAATTTAGAAGCAATAACAAATCTGGCCCTACACTGCTTGGTGACCTGCAATTTGGCTTTATCTCTTGCCCAACCAAGCGGGTAAGGACTCAAATGAGGCTTAGTTTCAAGGCCTAACTTTTTCACTAAGGACTCTGAGGTTAAGTTTTCTTGGGAACCTGGATCAAACATATTTTCCACCTTTGTATGTTTTATGACAAATATAATGTGGCATAACTCAATTCTCTTCCAATCATTACTTACAGACTCATTCAAATAACTAGTACTTGCAACCGAATCAGAACTATCATTAATAGAAAGAGTACCTCTTGCACCCACGACTGTGATCAATGTCTCATCATCAGAATATGATCCAAGGTCCCACGCTATTGCCACTGTCTTCTGCTACCCATTTCCATCGAATATCTTCGGTCTAAACTCCAGATGCAGCTTCCAGCACTGGTCCTCATCATGACTATCTTTCTTGTAATGAGTGCAATATGGTGTTTGTCCCTCCCCTTTCTTGGTTGCAACAGTCTTCTTATCCTTCCCTTTTCCCTTCTTGTAGAATTCCATGCTAATGTTTGAATGGTGCCTTTTTGGCTTGATCATCTCGATAATTCTTGCCTCGACTTTCAAGATGAATAGGCTTTATGCTGGCTGCATCAATTGTATTAGGCTCGAACAGTAATAATGAGTGTCTGATGTAACTATGTAGCGCACCTATATACTTAGTTATAGTCTCAGGTGCATCTAATGAGATGCCCAGATTTAGTGCTTGTTTCCAAAATTATTCAGTGAATATTTGCACATTCTAGCCCTTACCTTAACTTAGATATTGCCAGTCCATAAGTGCCATTTTCTTATAACCCAGAGGGTAGAATTGGTCTTTCAATGTAGAAATAAAACTAGACCAAGAGGACAGAAGGTTACCTGACTTTGTGCTTCCCTTCTGCAACTTTCTCCCCCACCAAATGAGAGAAGTGCCACTCAGCTGAAGAAATGCTAATTGGAATTTTGCCTCATCTTCTTTGATTTGCTGGATCCAACAATAAAACTCTACTTGCCTTATCTAGTTATTAAATTTTTTTGCACTACACTCTCCATTGTACATGGGTAGGTCAAACTTTATGTCTAACTTGAAGAATGATTTATTAGATGTCTATTTGGAATGTTGATGAGAGTGATGAGAACCATCACCTGAAGAAGGAGAAGGAAGAGGCTCTTCTCCACCGTCTTCATGATTTTCTGACCCATGGTCATCGACATCCTTCTTCTCATGCCCAAGCGCCTTCTCATACTCTGCGAATAACTTGTCTACTTTTCTTGCCATATTGTAGAATACCTTGCGGAAATTCTATTCCTCTTCCCAATGAGCTTCTTCATTGGCCATGTTTCTTCTTTGTTGTGCACATCCTACTTCAGGATCAAAGGACTTAACCGTTCCTTCTCCTTTTTGCAGCTTGTTTCGTGTTAGCATAAACTCATGCAATTCACATCTACAAAGACCTGCTCTGATGCCAAAATTGATCCAAGATATTTTGCTTATAGATGCATCAGAATTACATATAACATAGTTAATTAACCATGGAACTTAAACCACGTAAACAATGCAGAAATAATCAGAAGAACACAAAAGCCATGACACAATGATTTGATTATGGAGTTCGTCCAATTTGGACTACGTCTCCGGGCCCTAGTCAATAGTGGAGAGGTCTTCATTCATTAAGCGACATAAAAAGAGATAAAAGTACAAGCAACATTCTTTATAATCCTTATACCTCCAAGCTGGAGATGGAAAAAGAATGGAGAGCCCAGCTTCAGAAATAGACATAACCACTGAACTCCTAGAGAAAAATCATGCAAACACGCCTATCCAAAAACCTAATTTGGATAATCAGGCCTTCTCCAACTTCTCAAAACTTCCCTGCTGCTCAAGGCAAGGTCCCGACTTGCTGTGAGGGTTAGGGTCTGTTGTAAAATACTTCTGAACTATTTAGTTGATCCTCTCTATTTCTTCTAACACAAAAATGGCCTTTTATAAGCATGGCAGAAATCTCTCAATACTCGGGCAGTTCAATCAATAGACCAAGTTAAGCGAGCGAGGCATATTCCACAAAGGTTCTTGGGCCCCTGAATAGTATGTGGAAACAACCCTTACAAACATGGAAAAATTATTTTAACTATACATTTAAACTGACAACAAGACTATTGGCGTTTCCAACCATCGACAGATAGTCCCAGGCCCAAACAACAGGCACTTTGTGATATGGCAGACCCGTTGAGAATATAAAACATGATATATAACATATCGCACCCGAGATCCTGTTGGGGCTGATTCTCCTTAATCCGCGACCTCTTTTTTCTACAATAAGAAAAATGCAGGACCAATGGTAGCCTACCACTTGGCACTTCCCCATTCACTGAGAGTGTCTACTAGGTCACTCCTCTTGCCACTTGGACAAGTCAAAAATCAACTTTGACTTACTCTAACTTCTTCATATGAACTCAGATTTGCGTGTCGTTCACATCGCTGGAATCAGGATGACGAGCACTTTGATCCGATGCTAAGTTTATCTAATTTTTGCCACTTTGAGTTTTGGGCCTTTTACCATGCCATTAGTACTTTTTGAAGATCCACCTGGCTCAATCCTCCAGGATCACTCCTTTAGTCCTAGTAGCAGAGGTGGGTTATATTTGAGTCCAAGCCATTAAATCCCAAGCTTATGGATGATCTTCTTATATAGGGGATTTCTTGCTAATGTTGCTTAGAGTCTATTAAGAGAGTGATACTTCCCCAATTTCATGTTATATGCCAAGCGTTTCCATCTCCTCTAGAAGGCTTGTGAACTATCTTCTTCTAACAACCTGAAGGCATCCTCATAGTGTAGGATGGATTCTATCTACCTTTATTTCCAAATAGTCTTTATATGAGGGTCTTGTGCCAAAATGGCATGGGATTGAGCAAGCATTGATGGATATGGGTGTTCTATTTTTATCCGTAATGGATCCTTCAACTATCCCTCCATGGTCCTTTTCAGTTCTTTCGCTCTAATCTCCTCATATCGCAACCAAGAGGCTAATTCCAACAAATTTGCATCTCCTAAATAAGATTGGGGTCCCAAAGAGGCATATCAAAGAGGACAAGGTTATACATATAAAATTCAACTAATTTTTCTTTTTCCTCCATGCTTCATTCTTTGCAAAAGTCTATAAAGTGCTTAGTCTCCTGCAACTACATGGTTCCTCTTTGAGCTACTTTATTGATTTGGAATTTACACCATTTCTCCTTTAGGAATAACGAATATTCTTTGGATAGTTTCCTGTAGTTGGAAGCCTCCAATGAAAGATGTGCCATGGTTCCTAATGTTGTTTCCATTGTTATAATCATAACATCTTTTGCTCTTAAAAATCCTTGTGTTTATTGCAATTAACTCATTAGGTATTTATTTTCTCACTCAAGGTGTTCCCTTACATTGTCTTCTTCTCTTTTTAGGAAGACCATTCATCCCTTACTTTGTTGACTTCATCCTCCAATGCTAGCAGGATCTACCACCCTTTTGCCTTGGGAAATTATTTTACACCTTTGGGTTTCTACTTTTGATTTCTCCACCTCAATCATTAGGTGGGGTACTAGATGTGAAAGTATCACTCTTCTTTATGTCCCTACAATAGAAGGATTATCTCTTAATGGCCAAGAAAAGAAGGAAGGTGGCTTCCTTGGTGCATTATGCTTTGTTACTTTTTCTTCCTCATGTAACTTTGTGTGTTGTTCTAGTAGCTGGCTAGATTGTTCCTATAGATGCCTTGTTTCATTTTGCAGCACTACTATTTTTTGTTGTTGCACCTTCATTTTGGGTTCCTAAATCTCTGGTCGGCCCTGTACTTCTTCTTTCTATTATCCTTTTTCTTCAGGGCTAGGTGTTTCCTTAATTGCAATAGAAGTGGCAAAAGTATGTTGAGGCTTTCCACTGAATCTAATTATAGTGCTTTTTCTTCTTGCATATACAATTTTTTGGACATGCTTGCTTACCTTGGGTTTGGTAAGTGCAATCAATCCTAACAAGGTGGCTACTAGCTCCTTTCCTTCCTCGTCCAAGAACTATTTCTTATTTTGTTTTGAGGGGTTGGATACTTCCTTCGCCTTCCTTTTCTTAGTTGTCATCTTTCTAGACCTACTTAGTTCTTTTTGTGCTTCTAGAAAGGCCTATCTATCCATGTCCAAAAAATTGGCCTAAGAAATAAGATGTTGTAAGACTTCTAGTGAATCAATTACAATTATTTTAATCAGTCCATGATTGGCTAAATACTTGTTCTTTCCCTCCACTTAAATGCTCATATCATTCAGAGGTTGCAGGAGAAAGAATGGGATACTCAACAATTTAGAGGTTGGGAGGTGGCTTTGGAATCTTAGCTGATATAACGACCTAAATTGCTAAGAATAGACTATGCTCAAATTTCCCTCACAAAATATGTACTTGAGGATGTGGTAGTCTACCTCACCCCATGGATTCAGAAAGATTTCCCTCCTTACTCCATTTTTATCCTCATTAAGCTTCTTATGTTGTAGGAAAAACCCCTTCTTGTCAGTGTTGGCTTCCTACCTCTCTTATTTATTCAATTAAATTCCCTTAAGAAGGGTTGTAATTCTGCTCATAGAGTTCTCATTGAATTAAATTATTGCTATCATGACCGCAGTGACAAACTCATGCACCTCATAGTTTTTCAAATTCATGGAAAATTTCATTGCCACTTCATCATCAAAGCCCTTCATCTTTTCAAAGAAATCTAACCACTGCAAATTTTCAAATTTGATTACAACTCTAGGGTGCTGGTAAATCCAACTAGTGTAAGTGGATTCCATTCTATCAAAACTACCCCCCATTTTGTAGGAAGAGAAGGAATATAATTGTCTCTTACAAGGTTCCCATAGTCAGAATTTGGAAGCTAATTGCAAACCATGCCTAGATATTTTTCTTCTTATAACTCCTACAAACTCAGTTGAACTAAATGGGTTGTTGGTTTATGATTATAACAATTCTGAGAGAAGATGGTTTTATTATGCTATTACAAGAAATAGAGTTTCCTGTTACATCAAATCTATGTTTTTTTAATAGAGACAACTCTAAATAGCAACACAATTATGATCCTATACCTTCAAAAATTTTGGCATAAAATACATAAAAAGACAAATGATGAACTACCACTCACTGTTTGAAACAAAATATTTTCTTACCCAACTTGACACATAACATATTATGCAGATTGTATAATGAGTTTTACACATAACATATTATGTAGACTATATAATTTTTTTGGGAAGAGGAATCTGATAAGAAATTCAAGATTTTTTTTGGAACTGACCTTTCAACATACACAATTGTTATTGCTCATTCAGGGAAATTTGGAAGTATTTTCATAGCCCTGTAGAAAACCCTGCCACAATCCTATAACTGTCTGTAACAATTCTTGTAGCAAACTGCAATGCACATGTAACTCCTTATTGTAGCATAAACCTCATTTACAAAGACATTAGCACTTTTTCTTGCTTAAAACGAAATTTATTATAAGGTGTAGCGTGGTTATTGGGTGGTAGGGATGGAACTTAGTACATAATGCTTAGTTCTCCCATCTACCACTCCACTTCTTTATGTAATTATTAGACATACTAACCATCTCAAGCATTACATAATTAATACAATGACCCCATTTTTTGAATGAGACAAGGAGATAAATCTATCCTTCTTACTCGAGTACCACATGTGGGAAGAAAACCTTAGGAAAAGTGGCTGCTGGAACTATTGGTTAGCTTTAAAACGCTAACTTGTTTGAACCATTATTTGTGCACAAAAAGGAAATTTCCACTATGCTTAAGATAAACTTAGAGAGAGTTTAGGGCTCCATACCTTGTGATTACCTTTGGAAGCCTAGTGCTTATGAATTCCATGGTTGCAGGTGCTTCAAAGACTAGGTTGACGATGCTTTATTTGTACAATTCATCCCATAGATATTTGTAGGTGAATTCCCTAGACCTATTGGACTGATCTAGAATAAAAAAAGACAAAGAATATAGATTTTTCCTTAAAGAAGATAGAAAATAGGAAAGAGGCCTACCTGAAATATGTAGCAGCCTTCTTGTTCCTCCTCGCCTATTAGCTCTGGTTGTAGCTCCAAGTGCTATAATTAGAACTTGCACACATGGATAAAACAAGAAAAGGATCTACTAAAACCAAGTAGAATAATCTAACATCTCTATTCAATGAATCAATAAGGCATTGAAATACATGAGTGAAAATATGAGACAACACATATAGGAAAACAAGATACTCTTTGTATTGACAGAAATAGGAGAGAGTTTACAACCAAGAATAAAAATTGATCTTGTAGAGATCTCCCCAAGTTGACTTGTCCTTCCTTGCCACAAAGCACACCTCAATGTCACCCTAATGCATGAAGATGTTGAATCCTTTAGATTCAAGGAAACGACATAAGGGCATGATCAATGTCCAAAAGCTAACCGTGATGTTATGGATGGCAGTAAATTTATAGGAGAGGGATGGTTGTTTAGGATTTAACATAATGAGCTTGAGATCCACTTATGATAGGAGGATGAACTCAAGGGATAAGATTTGAAGTTTCCAAGGTAGGATCATATAGGAATTGAGCTTCTTATCTAAGGTAAATGGTTAAAATAACCCCTGGAAGCTTTTGGAAGAGGAAGCTTCAGAAATATTTTTAATTTACCTGAATTTCTAGAATCAATGCACCCCCATTAAGGAGAAACTAGTGCTTACCGGTGCTAGTGCAGAAGGGAGAAACCAATGTTGAATGCAGGTGCCTAAAGGGGCAGGGTGCACTGGGGATGAAAGCATTACTTTTGAGCAGTTAACCCCCAAAACTCAAAATTTTTAGAAATGTCATGTTTAGGGATTTGTGTAGGGATGATGACAACATTTTCACGGATGTGGATTGATCCAATTTGTAATCCTATTGACCATATGCGACAAAATAGCCTATAAATATTTACCCCTAAATCACAAAGTTAGAAATGGTAGTTGATGATTGAAGTGCTTTACCTTGTGAGAAGTATGGATCAAGAACAATTGGTTGAGATCATTAGCTGTTACAATACCTTTTCATCATGATGTCTTTGCTGAGGGAGGCATACACATGCTCAACACATAAGCTAACATTACATGTACAATGATCAAGAAGTCTCTCCACTAATGACATAGAGTGGAGCCATGCTTGGATGACTATCTGTAGGATCATGGCCATCATACTTTTTAATCTTGTATTAATCCTGTAAGCGCAACCCAGATGGATGGAACTATATCCAGGGTCTTCTATTTCATTCACTTGATCATCCAATGTACGAGTCTAACGATGTGAATGAATGAGCTGAGGTCAAACATGGTAGATACTATTTTCTTACCAGCTAATGATTTAAGTCGTTAGTAGATGCAAGAGAAACCACCGATGATGTTAATGGTTCTCAAGGTATTGTAGTACAAAATGTATGGTGTGAATGAATGAGCTGAAGTAGAACACCACACATAATACTTCGGTCGAAGTCCAATAATGAAGACCGGTCGCCGAGAGTAAGGAAACTTTCCATTGATGTATGCAAGCCCCAAGGTACCAAAGGGAGTTTCTAAGTCAACTTCTTGGATAATGAGCTGATGTTTACAGGAAGTGACCGATCGCAGGAGGGCCTTGATGTATCCCCCATCAACGACATGAAACAAGTATCAATATTTGAGAGAGAATGATACTGATGTGGAACTGGTTTAAGAACGACATACATGAAACAAGGCTTAAGAGTATTGTAGTAGATATCGACTAAATGACTTCTCTTAAACATATTGGTGACACTGAATAGAGTTGGAAGCATTGAAACAAAACCAAATACAGAGGATTTGATATGGTGTGATGAACCAAAAAGACAAACATATTTCCCAACCCAACAACCACAGAGATGAAGTGGAAGAGTGTCATGTTCAAGAGAGACTCGCTGCCATTAATAAGTAGAGTACCCTCTTTTCCCAATTTCCCCAACTATTTCTGGTCAGTACCTCCTTATTTTTTAACAAGATTGAGGAGGATAACATATTCTTGATCTGTAAGTTCATCCTTTGGATGAATCCCTCTAATCATTTTTAACAAACCTTGAGAAGGAGTGTTTTGGTCCCATAATGTTCGACGAGTCCATTATTGTTTTATGATTTTACGAGTTTAGTGAAGGTCTAACTTGGCTTGTTTTTCATCTTTAGAGAGTTTGAAAAAGAGGTGAAAAAGAAAAATCCAAAGGTTCCTTTTCGTAAATAGTCTCTTGAGTCTGAAAAGGCGGAAAGTGATGCTTTGGAGAACCTCTTAGCTATGTTTGACTAAGGCATTCCTTTTTCGTAAATATTTTATCTTAGTTGAGAAAAGGGTTAAACTTATGGTGAGTAGATGGCCTTTCATGTACTTTAACGAGTTCAAAAAGACAAGCGTTCGAAAATCCTTTCATATTTAGAGATTGAAAAGAGTCGAAAGAGGACTCCTCTTGGAGGAACGAGTGGTATAAAGGGTAGCAACTAGTTTCGATCATGATAGAACTACTCAAAACACATAGAGGTCAAGAGGCTTGCTAATAAGAACACTCATCATAGTTGTTCCTCAGGAAAGGGTAAAACAACCAAGTGAAAGTGTATGATCAAACAAGAAAATGGTGATGATGGAATGAGAAAGTTAAGGATCATCTGGTAGAAATACAGTGATGAAAATGGAAATTATGAGAGGTAGGATGAAAATGGTTTCATGTTTACACAAGCTTGAAACATGTGGAAACTATGCTTGAGAATACTTGAAGATGGTTTCATTTTTTCACAAGCTTGAAACATGATAAGAACTATGCTTAAGAGTGGTTTCATTTTTACACAAGCTTGAAATAGAGAAAAACTATGCTTGAAATAAGGTCATACCCCAAGCATAATGACTCAATTTGAGGTATGTGTCCCCCAAGCTTCATTTCATTCACCTAAGTAGACTACTGGATACTAATAGGTGGATGGAATGAAGGTTCATTTACGAGATCAAGTGAAAGACTCGACTAGGAATTTATGAGATGTAATCAAATAATCAAATTGGAAGGGGATTGGTTTCATTTTTTAATGATCTTGACATAGGAAAATAAATATGCTCAAAGGATCTTGTTTCATTTTTTAACGAGCTTGACACAAGAAAAGGAACTCTTCTCTGAGAATCTTGATCATGGCCCATAAGAGGCCATGGCTTCCAAGAGGTTCTCATTTGATTGAAGAAACATGTTCTGGAAGGAATCAAGGGATCCAATGGAAATATTAGGCTCCAATGCTCCCAGTACATGATGAACTACATCACCTATTAGATCATTAGTAAATGTGGGCATGGAATAGGTTGCAACATAATTAATCTGTGGCGGGTGAGATACTGCTTGCATATAAGGACCATTTAGGGAAGTTGGTTGATTGGGAGGAAAATTAGGACTAATGAATGAAAGTTGGTTGATGGTCACGATTATTCCTTCATGTGGGAAACACATCACACTAAAGAGTTAAGATACGAGAGCTCCCATGTCATAAACATAGTCACTCCCATGGAGTAAATTCAAATACAAAGGGCATTGGACTACCATCAAATTGATATAAACCATCTTTCCTCCCAAAGTAATAGGCAACTGAGGAAGGATCCCTAGCAACTTACTGGTTCCTTTGTTAAATACCAACAAATTCTGGGTAGTTGTCACAAGTTGCAAAGAACTGAAAGCTTACCAACTAGTTGAGGATAAAATACTAACCGACATGCCTTTGTCTATAACTGTGACTGGTACGAGAATATTATAATCTTGTATAAGGATCTGGAAGGGAACATAAGGAAGAAGATGATATCCTTCTAGTCAACTCCAATCAAAGGAAGTGACCATACTACTTGGAGGGGGTGTCGTGGGATTGGGAGAACTTACCCCTTGTGTTATGGGAGCAGGATAACTGCCCCATAATTCATTGGAATCTGAAGAAACGAGAAGAACTTGAGTAGCATGAAGTTCACTCTCCATTGGAAAGGTACGATATCTGAAGGTGGAATCACGTAAACCATTTTCTCAACCAATGGTTTGTCGGGAACAGAATCATGGGATTCACATTCAGAGAGAGTGGGATTGAATGGAGAAGGATTTTTATCAATCACTTCATGAACTAGTGGAGGATTGGGAGAAATATTTTGATAACCAGCCGAAAGTCGAGGTTGAGAAGCTATAAGGTCATCCAACACTTTTGAGGCTTCATCCATATAAGGAAGAAAGTGAATAGGATGATTCCATTCACATAACCTACAGGGAAAATTAACTTTACCCTTTTTCCCATGGATCTTACTATCACTAGTGGATGGTATATCACCAACATTATATCGAGAGGTTGATGATAAGGGCTGATGTGAGCCAGTGGACCACACATACAATACCTTGGGAATACCAGGACAATATCTAAGAAGGTGGTCACCCTTACATATCTTGCAAGGGAATTTAACTTTGTGGGGCTCATTGGAAGGTTTCTCAACATTAGTTGCATTAGTAACAATGGTTTCTTGGTTCCCCCCCTACTTATTTTTCTTCTTCTTAGCTTCCCAATTACTAGAATTAAGGCTTTCACTAAGCGAGGAGGAAGAAAGGGATGAAGAAACAACAGGTGAAGAAGGAAAATGGTAAATTTTAGGTTCAATTTGAGGTTGATGTTGTTCAGGTGGAGGAGAACATGGTTGAGAAGAAGTTTGGACATTTGGAACCAAGGAGGTCAAAAACAACCAAACTGGTAAACCAATGGTAAATCCAAGAAGGGACAGTCTTGCCATATAAGAAGCACCAATATTTCCAAAAGAAGGAAAAGGAATAGGATTCATGTTAGAGAGGTTTTCTTGATTGGTAGACTTGGGAACTATTTCCATTAGTCTCAACCTAAGATCTACTAAGGAGTTGTTCCATGATGAAGATGTTGTTTCGTGGTCAGTTAATTGATTTTAGAAATTAAAGACACAAAATAAAATAAATGGGTAACTAGGCAGAAAGGTTTAGTCACTATAAATTGCAATATAACACCTTGGTGAACCAAGGATTTATGTACGGGAAGGAAATCTCCCTGAATGCTATGTTCGGTATATCATAGTGTACAAGGTGGCTGACTTGGTTACCTAAGGTGGGATTGAAACCTAGTGGGGACTTCCAAAATATACCCAGAGATATGTGGAAGCGAAGTCCGTAGTAGTGTTGTCTAATGTGCAACCGTACAATGAGAGCGTTCCAATATACTTTTAATGCGTGGAGCGCCATCCGATATAATCGAAGGTACATGAAGAATGATCCTATGCACTTACGTGTGTGGAACAAGATATCACCCCCAAAATGCAACATTGGAAAATAATGACAACTCCTATGTTTAAAGACATTGTAACACTTCTCTAGCCTAAACCTCTCTATGTGTTGTTACGTTTCAAATGATCCTTAGGTTAATTGAGTAAATTTAGATTTTCTTGAATTATGTTTCGATTTCAAGGCTCAAAACTTGATTTCACCTGAAAACACCTATAATGCAACTAATATGAGAAAAATAACTCTTTTCATCTTCCTTTTAATAATGAAAGACCTAACTAAGTAGGGGAAGAAGAAATCGATCAACAATGCAACAAAGAGGTGATGCAACAATCGATCTCCTCAACTTCACTATTCCAATCAAAATCAAAACCCTATATGCAATGCAAACAATTGTTTTTTTTGTTTTCTTTAAATGTTTCAAATGCAAAGAAACATATGAATGCAACTTGATTGCTAACGAAAAGAAACCACACAAAATTTAACTGTAATGTAAAATTTACTTTTCAAATTCGACAATCAATCTGTGCATATATGCCCAAATTGTCAAGAAGAAAGAAAGAACGAAACAAAATCTTATCAAAAAGGTGTTTACACTCAGAGGTGATTAACACTCATACACAATTTAGCCCCCCCTAGCAATTGAGGGGGGAGTTTTTTTTGCAAAAATACAAGCAAACACATGTAATTTCACACAAGGAATTGGCTTTTCAGAGACAGACAAAATCAGAAACACAAGGAAAACTTGCTAGACCAAAGCAGATCAAAGAGAAAGGCAAGAAATGTTTTTTTTTTTTTTGCATCTTACAGGAATCAACATAGGTGCAGAACATGCACCAGTTCTCTGCAACGCAGGTGCATAGAAGGAGAGGGTGAACTGAAGCGCTTTTTCTCAAAACCAAGGAGTGCACTGAGGCAGATTCAGCCAAAATACGACACAAAAAAATAAAATCAAGCTCAAAGACACATTTTCCTAGGGTCAATAAAGGTCTGAATGAATCAATCAAGGTCAGTTCAAGAGGTAAAAATGGTGCTAAGGTCAAGGAAACCAATAAGCAAAGAAAATGATCCCCAGTGGATTCGCTAATTTGTTGTGCATAATCTACGATTGCAGAAAAAGGTGAATTCCCTAGGCCTAGTGGACTAGTCTAGAACAACAAAAGACAAAGAATATAGAATTTTCCTTAGAGAAGTTAGAAAATGGGAAAGAGTCCTACCTCTAATTTGTAGAAAGCTTCACGTTCCTCCTCACTCATAAGATCCGATTATAGCTCCAAGTGCTAATATTAGAACCTGCACACACAACTGAAACAAGCAAATGATCTAAAACAACCAAGTAGCATAATCTAACATCTTTATTCAATGAATCAACAAGGAATTGAAATACATGAGTGAAAACATGAGAAAACACATATAGGAAAACAAGATACTCTTTGTATTGATAGAAATAAGAGAGAGTTTACAATCAAGAATAGTAGTAGATATTGTAGAGATCTCCCCAAGTTGACTTGTCCTTCCTTGTCACAAAGCACATCTCAATATCACCATACTGCATGAAGATGATGAATCCTTTAGATTCAAGGTAGCAACATGAGGGCATTATCAGTCTCCAAAATCCAACCTTGATGTTATGGATGGTAGTAAACTTATAGGAGAGGGATGGTAGTTTAGGATTTACCATAATGAGCTTGATATCCACTTATGATGGGAGGATGAACTCAAGGGATAAGAGGTGAAGTGTCCAAGGTAGGATCAGATAGGACTTGATCTTCTTTTATAAGGTGAATTGTTAAAACAACCCATAGAAGCTTGTGGAAGAGGAAGCTTTAGAAATATTTTAAATTTTCCCGAATTTCTAGAATCGGCACACCCCCACTAAGGGGAAACTAAAGCTAACCAACATTGGTGCAAAAGGGAGAAACCAATGCTGAATGCGGGTGGCTAAAGGGGTAGGGTGCACTGGGGTTAAAAACATTAATTTTGAGCAGTTAACCCCAAAAATGCATACTTTTTGGAAAGGTCATTCTTAGGGATTTGTGTAGGGATGATGACAACATGTTCATGGATGCGGATTGATCTGATTTGTAAGCCTATTGACCATATGTGAAAAAATGGCATATACCATATCTTATAGCTACTTAGGACTTCTTCATTATTCTTGGAGGGTGCTTATGTAGCTTTGGAGTTGATGGAAAATATAGTTCCCTTAGAGAGCTCCTTATATGCTAAAAAAGTTGGGTTTCCAGATCCTATGCAACTTGCTACAAGACTATGTGGGTTCCTATAGCAAGAACAAAGGCCTTTCATGATTAGAAAAAATACCCTTAAGTGATGTAGGTGACTTGATAATTATAAAGGATGAATGAAATATGGATGGATAAGATTTTGAGTCAACATGTGATGAAAAAGTGAAGGAAATAGGATGCGATAAGGTGAATAGGGCTAACAGAGTGAGAGGAACACATTTTTAAGATTGTACATGGAAAAGGTAATTATTAGAACCCTATATGTGCTCTCCTTTGGAATAGATACTAAAAAAAATTGGATATGCATTTAACAGTGTGAATAGGACTAATAGAGTGAGAGGAACACATTTTTAAGATTGTACATGGAAAAGGTAATTATTAGGACCCTATATGTGCTCTCCTTTGGACTAGATACTAAAAAAAAATTGGATATGCATTTAACAGTTCTATACTTTCTTGTAGAATTTCAAGAATGCTATAAAAAACCCATGGAAAGTGAGGAATATTAGATGGATGGTGTTGAGAATGATGTAAGGGAATGGAAAATGGTATATGGATATCAACTAGGCCAACCTTGGGTTATTTTGTGTTGATGACTTGAAACAGGTGCTATATTGTCCCCTTTTTTCTGATTTTTATAATATGTTCATTTTGGTTGACCTGATTGTTGTTTCTCCTTCCGTTGTAGGTGAAAATATTCCTACATGAAAATAAATGTGAGAGATAAATATTATTTGGGTGCTTATTTTTATTTTATTTTGTTTGGGATCAATGGCTACCTCATGGAGTTTTTTAGCTAGAGAAGCTGCTTGAGGCACCCCAAAAGAGGTTTTTACCTAGAGCTTTATTCTCTTTCTATTTTTTTCAAACTCAATCATTGCCTCATGGACGTTTCCAACCAATTAGCGTGTATCAAGTGACTCAAAGGAGGTTTTCACTTGAGACATTATTATTAGTAGTATTATTATTTCTGCTCGTTAGTAGTTGGATAAATTGGGAGCATTGGTTCTCTCAATCACATTTAGTTCCTTACTTATTAAAACTATGGATTAATCCCTATAAAAGAGCTTTCTGTAAACTTTAAGTCTATAACCATTTACAAATAATGGGAGTCACTCCTCATTTATGGTTTTGATAATGAGAAAGCCATTTTCATAGTAGTTTTTCACTAGGTATGGTCCCAACCATATAGTCATGAGCTTGAGTTTGAAGTCCTTAAAACTAGAATCATATAAGAGATGCCCAATCATGCTCTTGGAAGGCTATATTTCTAATGTGTTTATCATGGAATATTTTGCTTTGTAGCTGGACTACCTCATTACGCAACGAGGTCTACATCTTGTACTCATCCAAGGCATTTAGTTGTTGTGTTCTTTATGTTTGTGCCTTGTTCAAATCCATATATAGCTAAGAATCCATCCCCAAAGTGTTGTATTTAATCTTAATGGTCACAAAGCCTACTTTCCATAAAATAACTCATAGGGAAAGAAACTAGTGGTCATTTTCCAAGTAGTAATGTAGGCCCAAGTGGCCTTAATAAGCATTTCTACCTAGTCTTTCTTGATGCCACTAATTACCTTTGTAAAAGTGTTTTCCAAGGCTTTGTTCGTGACCTCTACCTGCCCATTTATTGGGGGTAATAGGGAGTGAAATTATGATGGTGAATGTGATGCTGCTTCATTATTCCCTCAATCAGGTTGGAAGTAAATTGGGGGCCTTGATTTGTCACTAACTCTCTTGGAAAGTAAAATTTGTAAAAAATGTTCTCCCTTAAGAACTTAGCTATTGTTTTCTCTGTGGCTACCTTTACTACTTTTACTTCAACTCATTTAGTTAAGTAATCAATGCATACAATGATACACCCTTTCTATTTGGATGAGGGATTAATAGGACCAATGAAGTCCATGCACCATTTCTCAATTGACTCAAAATACATTTGAGGCTGAAGGTGAATTTCACCCTTCCTTATAAGATTCCCCATTCTCTTGCACTCATCACATTATGTAGTGCATCTTTAGGCATCCTTATGAAGAGTTGGCAAAAAGTATCCTTCTTTCAGGATCTTATAAGTTGTCCTTCTTGCAACAAAATGTCCTCCACATGGTCCATATTAACAATCTAAGAGGATATCATAGACCTCATCTTACTTCACACAACTTCTTAAAACTTGATCAGGTCCCAACTTGAAGGTGCTTTCACCAATCCAAGAATAGAAGGCACTTTGTTTAATGAATTTGCATTTTTACCATGAGGAGAAGTGAGGAGGGAGTTGGAAATTGGATAGATAATTGAAAATTTTAGAAAACCATGAAGAAATAAGTGAGATGGAAAATGGATGCTCATGTGGAATTTGGTCATCAACCAACCCTTCATCTGTAGAAAAGATTAATATTGACAAGAAATCTGCAACAACATTTTCTTTCCCTGGTTGGTGGTTTGTTAACAATGGTTAAATCAAACAATTGTAAAAGTGATAGCCACTTGATTATCCTAGAAAGTATATCTGGTTTGTTCATCAAATATTTAACTGTTTCATGTTCAGTATGTACAAAGACTTGATACCCAGTAATATTGTGTCTAAACTTATTCGAAGAATGTAAAACAATTAGGAATTCTTTTTCAGTTACAACGTAATTCAATTAAGCCTTTGACAAATTCTTACTAATGAAATAGATCACATAAGGAAATTTATCCTCAAGTTTACCTAAAGCTGCTCCAATTTCCCTGTTTGATGCATTTGTGTGAATTTAAAATGGAAAATTGTAATTAGGACCTCTAACAATAGGTTTTGTCATTAACTTTTCCTTTATGTTCTCAAATGTTTTTTTGGCATGTATATATCTAACAAAACTCAACATCTTTGGTTAGCAAGGAAAATAAAGAGAGAAAACTTTACCGAAATCCTTTATAAACCTCCTATTGTACCTTTCAAGGCCTAAGAAACTTCTGGCATCTATTTTTTTTAGGTACATGAAGATTTTTTATGATTTCCACGTTACTAGCATCCACTCAAATACCTTTTGAGGAGAGGAAATGTCCTAGAACAACTCCCTCATTCATTAGGAGAAAGCATGTCTCATGACTTAAGGAGAGGTTAATCTCCCCACATATTTGCAAGACCTTTCTAATATTGACGAGGTCTTCTTGAAATTCATTACCATAGGTTGTGAATTCATCCATATAAATTTATATTGAATCATGTACACGATCAGAGAAGATTATAAGAACAACCTTTTGGAAAGTGGCAGGGGCATTACATAAGCCAAATGGAAGGAACTCATAAGCAAGAGTCCCCCAAGGACAAGTGAAAGTTGTCTTATCTTGATCTTTAAGACTAATTTGGATCTGATTATACCCACTAAACCCATCCAATAATGAAAATACCTTTTTCCTGACAAGTACATCAAGGACCTGGTCAATGAAGGGAAAGGGAAAGGGAAAATGGTATTTCATTGTGACTTTGTTAAGTTCCATGTAATCAACTCAAATTATCCATTTTCCATTTTTTTTTGGAACAATATGTAAACAAGATACCCATTCACTCTTTAAAATTATATAAATGAATTCCGCATCAAGTAATTTTTGCAATTTTGCTTTGACAATGACCTTTAAAGAAGGATTCACTCACCTTTGAGGTTGGAAAATGAGATTGAGATATTATTTTATGTTTATGTTATGGATGCATAAATATGGATATATACCCTTCATACCTTTGTAATCCCTTGCAAATGCACTAACATACCACCTCAAGATAGTGAGCAATTGATCCCCTTGATCATATACAAGTGACGAGATGATTTTTAATAGTTTTAAGGGGTTGAGTTCCACCATTTTTATGTTGTTATGATCAGAATCAATAATCAATAATTATGCACATGTCCTTTTAATGGTTAGGCTATCCTAGGGATAACTCCTCTTTCAACCCATCAATTTTAATAACAATAGGGTACTAATTTTTCATAAAATTTTCAATCAAGTCATCTTTATCAGGCTGCTTGCTATTGAGGGATGTTCCTATGGTACACACACGATAAGGTGGTGAGAGGTCAAAACCTTTTCTTCTTCTTCTTCTACCCATGTAGGAAAATCACCTTCAATTAGAGGTTGGGTTGGGTGATATAGTATAATCTATTTTCAATATTTCCCATTAGTAATTTTCATGTTTCCATCCCTACAACTAATATATGCATTTGTAGTAGCTAATCAAGGTCTCCCTAGAATGAGCAGATAAACTTTGAACTTGGTCTTGGGCTAGAGGACAAGGAAGTATGTGGGATATTCCCAGGAGTTTATGAGACCATTACATCTTCAATTATGTCTTTTGGCTCTACTATGGATCTATTAGCAAGTTGCAACATAGTAGTGGTATTTCTCAAGGACCCTTGGAGGTTAAGCTTAAACATTATTTCCATGGTCATGACATTAATTACAATTCCCATATTAATGAGAGTGTTTGGAACTGCAATATTGTTTTGCACATCTACCACTAAACTTCCATGATCTAAATACTTAGGGGTGATTACTCACCCAGGCATATGATCAAGTAGCTACCTAATAAGATTTATGGTAGGGGCATCCCTTTTCTTCCTTTCAGTCTTTCTAAGACATTCTTATTTGATGAATTTATTATAAATGGGAATATCCTTCATGGATTGGAGGAGAGGTATTTTTACACACATATTTTTCAGTTCTCCCAGAAGTTTAACTACTTTTAGGGTGTGTGTTTTTGAGTTTCCAACCTTTCAGGATAGGGAGTATTTTGGTGAATGATATGAACCACATGATCCTCATTCACTTTCTGAAGATATTCATTAGGAGAATGTGGATGGGAATTTTGGAGAACCTTCCTTGAACTACGATTAATTTCTTGGAACTCTACATAATGTGTATGATAAGTAGTCTCTCCACTGTAAATAGGTTGAATTTTATTGTTATTAGGATTGGGATTTGTTTGAGCAAGCATCTAGGGTTTATTTGGAGGAATAATTTGGGGTCTTGTTTTTATTGAGGAGGAGGCATCAGAGTAGGTGGTTGGTCCACCTGAGGCCTCCATCCTTTTGCTAGATTACCCCATTAAGGAGGTTGGGTGGAATATGGATGGAAAGGGGGAACAATAGGTTGACAAGAAAATGGCCAAGGAGTGGGAATTGGGATAAGGTGAGGGATTAAGAGGGTACCAAGGTTGATAATGAGCATTGTAATTATGATTTAAATGAGAAGGGATGTCTATACCTTGTTGAAATTGTCTTGGGGCTTGTGGTCCCTTCTGATTGATGAAGTATAATTGCTCCATGCTTGCTTATGTTCCCTGATAAATAGCCTTCAAACTTGGAAAAGAAGGAAAATTGTCATTATAATAATTTTCTTCACATACATAACAAATTTGTATAACGTTCAACTAGCATTCACACCTAGGGTGTCTATTTGTGCACTAGGATTAAAACACAATGAATGATTTTTCTGCCTCTTCTTGTTTTTTTCGTAATTTACAAAGTATCCATTTGCATGGAAAATGTGTGCAATATTTATGTTTTCATATCTTCTAACATTCCTCCTATTTCACTTTTAGTAAGCATAGAGGAAGAAGGACTTACCAAGCTTTTTCCCATTCTACCTTTTTTCCTAGTGGCTCTAGAAAGATTTTAAAAAACTTGCTTGATCTCATCATAATGAGTTGGCCGATATTTGAATTAGCCTATAACTTGAGAGTTTCCATGAGATCCTCTATGAATCCTCTCATTAGTACAAGATTTAAGGAGTTTGGTCCCAAAGTGCAATTATATGCACTTTTGTAACTTAGCTAGAAGCTTTCCTCATAGTCCTCTAAGGGCTCATTTTCTCTTTGAGTCATTCTAAAATTCTCATCTCTAGTGACCCTGGTTAAAATCTTGCTTCATTTGATTTCAAGTGGTGATACTATTACCTTCAAGGCTCATGAACGACTAGAGAGTTGCATCCTTCAAGGTGGAAGGTAAAAGCTTGAGTTTTTTTCATTTGTAGTGTGGTCATAAATTTTGCACACACATCAAACTTGAACATAAAGTTTGTCAATATATTCTATAATTAGGCCATATAAGTGTGGAATTATAGATAGGTTAATATATTTAATTTTTTACCTCTCCATTTGTTTCTCTAATGGGGAATACAAACACTTCAGCATGCCTTTCTTCAACCATAGTAATAGTAGTGGTTGGAGGATTTTCTCCTCTTTCAAGATCCTTAAATATCCTTTCTTGTTCACTAAAAAGGGCCTCAAAGGTCCCAATGGATAGGGAAATAGGTTCATAGTTAGCTAAAAAGGGTTGGTTGCAAGTATAAGTGGCGATTTTCGATAAAACAATTCTTGACTTGTCCCTAATTCAACGAGGCATAAAAGAAGAGAAATTCAAAGAAAAAAAGTTCATTTTTGTATTGAAATAACAATAATGTTTTTCTTTTATTTTATTTTCTTTTGGTAGAATACAAAATAATGAAAAAGAGTGAATCAATCAAGGAAAAAAGAAGTGCATACATTGACACCTCCTTAGTAATGACACTAAAATTTGATGGCCCTCGGTATTGTAGTAACAATGTTGCAACTCCAAGAGTCTCAATGTTAATTATCAACCCAAGGTTTGTATAAAATTTAGAGGGATCGACACTATATATGCAACATGCACTATAATTTTTCTTTTATAATCCTCATGTAGTTGAGAGATGTTGTAATGTAGGTTAGATGAACATAAATCCAATCAAGTTGTTGAGATAACTATGCTAGAGGAAAGTGAAATTGTAGGAATAACTTGCATAAATTAAATGGAACAAACCTATGCTAATTGCTAAAAATGGAAAACACACTTTTCTTGAAAATAAAATATTTGGAATGTAAACCTAAAATCTATGTTACAGAATCTAGAAACAACACTCGGAAAACATACAATAAAAGCATCTAAAGATAACTTCATGAGATCCCTATTATAAATTCTAGCCTCAACATTCTATACATGTTCTAATATTTTAAGGAAAGTAAATCAAAAGTTGATTACTGAACTGGATGAAGAAATTGGGGTGTTTATAGGTTGCTACAAGATTCCCTATTTTTCTATAGGAAAAACCAACAATATAGAAAAACAATCGAAATGAAAATATAAGGTGAGAGAAGGGGGTAGGAATGATGGGAAATGATATTATTCATCTAGTAAAATTATAGAACAATCAATTCTAATATTTGACACTATGAAACCAAGTTTTTTTCACCCTTTGTAATCATAATCTTGGTTGCACAATAAAATAGGAAATTACAAAAATTGTAACATCAAATGAAATGAAATGAACAAAAGACTTGAAAATGCATTGATAAGCAATATCAATGATATAAGATGCTGA
Organism: Pinus taeda; assembly: GCA_000404065.3. Lineage (NCBI taxonomy): Eukaryota > Viridiplantae > Streptophyta > Pinopsida > Pinales > Pinaceae > Pinus > Pinus taeda. The sequence goes on along the minus strand of APFE030631594.1, from coordinate 54,695 downwards.
AAGATTGTATAAATTATATACAAAGAAGGTTAGCTCATAAAATTACCTACTTAACTAAGCATAAAAATTATCAAATTGTAATTATACCCAAGAATGTTGATTCAAAAGCTAAATGAAGCAAATTTAAGGCATTAAAATAACATCAACATAAGTAAAAGAGGGATTTGAAGCTCCTAGGTGGGCCCAACCCAAGGATGCTTATAGTCCTTAAAGATGAACCAAGAAATTAGAATGAGGATATGCTTCCATTATCTTAAAATATTTCTTACATCAAGAAATACAATGCTGCAAAACTTTCTTAGAAATATTCAAATCTCGTGCTCTTTCTAATCTGTCTTCTTCGATGCCCCAAAGGCCAACTCAAATATCTTATTTATACATTAATCCAGGGAGAAAATTCTTTGAGAGAAAATCCACAACACCCACCCCGCCAAAAAAAAAAAAAAAAAAAAAAAAAAAAAAAAAAAAAAAAAAAAAAAACCTAAAAAGAAGGGACCTTGCTTCAGAACTAACTTGCAGTAATAGGAGGAGGCATTAGATGTTGTGATCCAGTTGGTTTTGAGTCTTCCTACAAAAGGAGAAAATCCACAAAATCTCTCCAATGTTAGATTATTCATAATACATTCAATATCTTTATAAACCTTAAAAAATATTCATATTGGCGTATGCATAAAGTGTGAAAACCACATCGAATGCTCTAACAATGTTTTGACCCCACATTTTGCACTTAATGGTATATTTTCCTAGCTTAGAAGTGGACTGATGGGCCTTATGATTAACCTATTTTCGAGGCCCATTAGAGAGAAATTGTTTAGTTTCGTGTATAATTGAGTGGAAAAGACTCCTTCTCAAATCAATTTCCAGTTTGGAATTTCAGATAAGTGTTTCCTCTAATTCATATGATCATGGATCATGTGCTCTTTGAATTTTGTTAGTAAAATTAGAGATGATTAATATATGACTTTTCTTGTATGGATTTTAGAAGGTGAGACATATGTTAAACTTTTATATATTTTTGGTTATGAGGCTTGTTTTTAGTTTTCTAGAGGATTCTCAAGTTGTATATATATATGTATATATAATTTTTGGTATGAAGTTGCATAATAATTTTTCTTGTGGGTATGAGGTTGCATAATTAATGTATTAGTTAAGTGTCATGTAATCCCAAAATTGTTGTCAATTTGACTTTAGTGGTTGTATGCAATTCTCTTAAGTGGAGGTTGAGCTTAAGGCTCCCTTCTTTGAACCATGTTTCTCGTCGTGATTGAATATTTGAACTTATGAGAAAGATGAAGTGTTTTGAGTCTCCGTAGAGCATCAAAAGACAAGACATTATAACATCCATTAATGAGTGTTTGGTCTTGAAACCTCAATCTCTGCATGTTAACTTTGGAGCTCTAGCTAATTTGATTGTTAGGCAATATTTTGAGACATTCCCAGCTATAAATGTAGATTTACTGTATATTGTTATAATTAAATTTAATTGGTCTTGGAATATTGTTATATTTAAAGGCCTTGTAAGTCTATCTCTAAAAAATATATGAGCCAAGACTTGGCCTTTGTGGTGTGATTTGTAACGGGCTTCTAATAATTCTTAAGTTATCCCACTTGAGCTAGAGTAACAATTCTCACCTATAATATGTTAACTAAGGATAGAATTGAACTTACACCTTAATTAAATCTACACGTTGCAAATCTGGTATGGTCATAGGAAGGTGTAGAAGTCTCTCACGTAATGCCCCTTCTATTTTCATAGTCACAAGGGTAATATCTAGGTCTAGTATGGTATGAACCATTGAGCTTGTATGAGGAGAAGTCCTCAGCTTTCATAAATATCAATAAAACCCATATAATTGTAAGTACATAACTAAGATAAAGATATATATTAATATATGACCCAAATATATACTTACATACCAAGTGTTAATATAATTAATGAAGGCATGGGAAAAGTGGTAAGAATTTCACTGGTACTAGGGAGAGTGAAAATGTAGTGTTTAATTTTTTTGATAATGAAAATTTGTTTGTACCTAAGTAGATTATGGAATTAGTTTCTTCATATTAAATTCCATGGAATTAAATAATAACAAATTAAACTTTAAGAAATTGGATCCCTCTAGATGCTTGAAACATCTAATTTAAGAATTTATATTTTAAACTGTTTATATCTATATATATATATATATATATATATATATATATATATATATATATATATAACGAAAATCAAATGTGTTTTGGATAGATTGAGTTAGGTGACAACTCAGATTCCAAGGGTTAAACCAGTTGCAGAGTCTCTCATAAAACTATAATCCAACAACATATATATATTTCTATTACAAACCTCGATAAGGAAGTAAATTTTTTTTTTTATTTTTCCATTTCCATGATCAAATTCATAGTCAAAAGCTAAAACTTTATTATTATTATTATTGTCGTCATGTTAATATATATATATATATATATATATATATATATATATATATATTATATAAAATATAATATATATATATATATATATATATTATATATATATATATATATATATATATATATATATATATATATATATTATATATATATATATATATTTATTTATTTATTTCAAGTTCTTGCTCAAAAACAAAACAAAAGTCCAAATTTTCTCTCTAGACGACTTGTATTTTTTTGTTACTTTAATATAATTAATTTTATTTTATTTTTAATTTTTAATATTATGTTATCTAATGTTTTTTTTTTGTAATCTTGGTAGGACCTTTTCATTACTTTTCTATAAAAAGAAGGTCACATCCATATGTCTGAAGGTTAGGTGGCCTCAACCTGTCCTGAGGGAAACCAGGTTTGTTGGACACCTAACAACAAAATAAGCCATCCAAAAACAAAAAATAATAAGTCTTACGAGCCATGCTATATATGTCTGAGAGTATTTGTTCTTCCTACTAGTTAGATTCCTATAAACATAACTGATAATATGCCTAAAAAATTGAAACTGCTTCATACAAAACTATAACCAGGGGGGCACTGCCACTTTACTCATCATCAACTGAATCCATCGGAGCAGGGTCCTTCATGGTGGAACCTAGAAGTTCTTTGTGGGGAATACAAGGGATGTGCTGCTCTATGTGGTTGAGGCATCCATTCTGCTGCTAAAATTGAGATTGGATCTTTTGAAACTCTTTAGTATAATCCAAATGTCCATGGGAGGAAAAATGCATGTCAAGTGGAAAATTTTCCAAGGCTTTAGCCAAAAGGCTCTTCATCATCCAAAATAAGTGGACTGTTTGCTTATATTGAGTGGATATTCTACGGGTATGGCCAGGGTCATGAATCAAAATTTTCCACTCATCTAAATTAATTTCCAAACTCTCCTCTGTCTGTTTTATCTCTTCTTCCCAATATTCTATGAGTTGCTTGACTGAAGTCAAACTTCCCGAGTGATATGCTTGAGTGGCTTCCTGAATAATTTGGGATGTTGATTTACACCCACAAAAAGTCCCCCCGGATGAGCTAGGTTGACTGGCCTAGGGAGGGGATGCTTACCTCTGTTTCTTGCAGTCGCGGCCTCCTCGGCCATTCCTTCCCTTACCAGCGACACAAACCATTTTTCTGCACCTACAAATCAAATAGCGGCATGTGTCGAAATCTAGAAGTTGACTGAAACATAACCTAGGCTGAGAAGCAAGACACTGCTGATGGTCGCTCCAACCCTAAATACTAGTGACTGAGTCCTTGAACAGAAAGACATTAAGCCAACGTTTTCCCTAGAACAAACAACCTGGACTAGATCACAATGAGTGGAGCACTCAGACGAATTTACCAAGTGCGTTGGAGGAGGAACTCACCTTCTCGCCTAGCTTATTGGCTATGCCACCTTCCAAGTGCTACATGCATGCGGAGGGTGGCCTTAGATTTATTTGGGATTTTCATTAATCATTGGGCCAAGATGTACGCATTGGGTCCATCTCACACCCTGATTAGGGAATTATGTTATCTAATGTTAAGTAACAACATCTGGGATTAATTTGGTGTCTTATATGGAGAAGTTAATTCCATAATTCCACTAACTAAATTTGTGGAAAAAATTCCATAAATTTTGGTGGGTAAATGCGGGGAGAGGCACTCTCCAACCCAATATGGAAGAGATGTTGTAATGTACATTTTGACACAGTCAAATTACATACAAATTAAAAAAAATTATTGTGAAAACATTTTTACTCGGTTAAAATAAAATAAAAATAATAAAAAATACATTAAAATAAAAATAACTTCATAGTATTCACCCATGGTACTAAAAAATGGTATTCATGTGGAATATATCCTATTTAAAGGGGTAAATTAAACTAACCTAGATCCATCTTAACTCTATATCTACTAAGCCCCGAGAGGGATCAAATCTCCTAATATGAAACCCTATTTTAAAGTGAAAAGAGATTTGATATATCTAGTGGCTTGGTAGATCCAGAGTTAAGATGGATCTAGGCTAGTAGTCTCTATTGTTAAATGTGTTAAATTATATGAGTATAAAGAGCATTCAAAGTTTTTTTATTCCCCATAATTGAATTTATAACTTCAACCATATAGGTCCATATGTAAATTAAGAAAGGTTTACATAAATTTTATTGCGCTGAGTGGCACTCTCCAACACACCCTCCAACCCAGTGTGGAAGAGATGTTTTTATGTTATGTAAACATTTTGAATCAGTCAAATTACATTAAAAAATAAAAAAATGAAATAATAATTAAAATAAAATTGAATCAAAATAGTAAATTGACGACTGGAAGTTTTTGGGCTCAAGGTTTTGACAACCCATGTATTTTCAAATGATATTATCTCTAATGTAACTTATTTAAAGGTATTATTTTCATTGAACCATATTTTAAGCTAAAAATCATAATTATGTGTAGAGGAGTACTCCACCACATTTAGCTAAATCAAAGTAAACCCTAATTTCCACCACAAATATCAAAATCTTGGGAAATTTTCCTGTATGATTCGACAAAGAGAACCACTCAGTAAATGCATCACATAGTAAAGGAGCATTACACAAAGACTTTGTATCTTTCAGGATGCATGTATTCCAGGCAAAACTTGGGAGGAACGAGCCTTCTCACTTTGTTACATAGTCTTCAAAGATGATGTTTTTTCATGATGTTACCCATGTTGTATGTTATTCATTTTATTTTATATTTTTAAAATTTTACTCTTGAGTGTAAAGAATGCGAAAACATTTTTGGAATTCTTCTTTGATGATTAACAAGATGTGGTAATTTTCTCTAGATTTTATGATAAAACCATGAGTCCAAAGATAAATACACTCCTTTAATCCAAATATAAATACATTTTACCAAAGTAAAAAAATCTTCCATTCAATCTTAATACACAATACTCTTTTAGCCATAATAGAAATGTATTTACTGCTAAAGTTAAAAAATATTGCATTTAATATTTAATCTTATATATAACTATTTTAGCTATAATAGATATATATCACCTCAAAATATAAAATTAAATTCATTATCTCCATCTAAAAATATAACACTAATTCTATCAAAGTATAATATAAAAATACAATACTAAATTTGCCAAAATTATAGATGATATATTTCACTATGTAATAGTAAAATCCAACAAAATCTAACACAATACTCTTTTAGCCATAATAGAAATTTATTTATTGCTAAATTTAAAAAATATTGCATTCAATATTTAATATTATGCAAAACTCTTGTCGCTGTAATATATAAACATATCCTCGAAGTATAAAATTAAATCGATTCTTTCAATCTAATAATATAACACTGATTATGTCAAAATATAATATAAAAATACAATACTAAATCTGCCAAAATTATAGATGATGCATTTCACTATGTAATCCTAAACTCTAGAAAAATTCCACGACTCCAAATAGAATTACAAATTGTCTAAGTATAAACCTATACTTGGAAAAAATAGAAATACAACACTCATTCCGTCAAAGAAAAGAGAGCATTCAATTGTTTCTACTTAGGGAAAAGGAAACCCAATAGGTATACTAAATAACTTAATTCTATCCATAAAACTACTAGTTGAACTTATAGTGGACTGTGCAGGAGAGGTTTTTCCATTATCAAAATCAACTTATTCTCTTTGATTTTGCATGCATATTCATGCTCTTAATGATCAGTCTTGTCCATGTTCATTATATTCCATTATCAAAATCAACTTATTATCTTTGATTTTGCACGCATATTCACGCTCTTAATGATCAGTCTAGTCGATGTTCATTATATCCCGTAGTCCAGTCTAGTCCATGTTCATTATATCCCACAGTCCTGCCTGATAAGACCTGTAAGTGGAGACTCCTTACTGCATACAGATAAACATGGTCTAAATTTTTCTAACTTTTTTCTTTTTAATAAATCTTATAAGAAAGTGAAAGATACTTGTCTCTATTTGTGATGTTCATATTAAAAAAATAACTTAATAACAGATTGATCTAAATTTAAGTGATAATTAGGAATATTATATATATTTTAAACCAACCTAGATCCATCTTTAACTCTGGATCTATCAAGCTTTGAGAGGGACCAAATCTCTCAAGGTGCAAACCTTTCCTAGAGTTTTTCACTCAAAAAATAGGTTTTTACCACTAGAGATTTGATCCCTCTCAGTGCTTGATAGATCCGGATTTAAGATGGATCTAGGCTAGTGGTTAATAAATATTGAAATTTATTTACTTAGGTGAATGTGATAAGGTATGGTAATAATCATTCTATGAGTGAAACTTTCCTTAAAGCAATGTATATGAGAATGTTTATATGCATATAATTAATTATGTATAAGAGAATGTTTATATGCATATAATTATGTGGATAGGCATGTCTATTTTGGAATAGGTATTCCAAAATTTTAGTTTAATTATCAATAATTATTAAGTGGATGGTACTAATTTAATCTCCATAAATAAAAGGTTGATATTTAACATAGTTTAATTCTAGAATAATCTTATTAGTATACACAAATCAAATGTTGTTATTTATTTCCATAGTAATTATGTTTTGTTTTCCCTTTTAATTAAATTCAATTATTCAAAACAAATGTCATATGAAATGATTTAGGGTTTTTGGGCATGTGGTATTGATAAGCCATGGCATTGTAACAAAGCCTATTTACATATTAAGAATCTCCATGGTTAAGAATATTGTTACATGTTTTTATTTAATATGTGTGTGTGTGTGTGTTTAACTTATATATTAATTATTTGTATCATTAAGACTCGTAGAACGAAGTCACACAATTAGGTTACCCACGATGAAGTTAGATGGGGGTTGGGTTACACAATGGAGGTTAGGTTACATGATGCATGTTGAGTTCGATTTTGACGTTGATTGGCATTGGCGATGGCGTTGGCAAGCTTACCAAGATGGAAACACAGTTCCTACAACTGCTAACACTTACGGTGTATGATGAAATAAGTGTTTTGATACTTATTATGGATTGATGCCTATCAAAATTTATCAACCATTTAATTTATATGGCTTCCCTAGTTTACTTACATTCATAGATTTTCCATACATGGAGAAGAAAGGAATTGTTGTCAAAAACTTTACCCAAAATGTGCTCATTTGGATCTTGATGCACATAACACTACCATTTAGAATTCATGATTTTCCATACATAGATAAGAATGGAATTGTTGTAAAAAACTTTACCAAAACTGTGATCATTTCGAGCTAGATGCACATAACACTACCATTTAGTAAATTTGATTAATTCCCTTAATAGATAATCCTATCTAATGCAAATTCCCTATCATAATGTCAAAAATTTTCAAAGGTAAATTCATTGGTTTTAATAACAATCTATGAGTAGTAAGATGTGTGGAATTCACAGATTGTATCACAATTGGTGAATGGCCCAAAATTTTCAAATGTAAAGGTAATAACATTTTACTAATGGCTAATGGGACCATGTGTTACAACCCTATTTGACACGCTTGAGTTTGGATGAGAAACCTAGGTTGAGATACACACTTCTAACCTTGAGAAAGTGTTAAAAATAAAAACAATGCAATGGAAAATAATCATATCAACATCAACACATAAAACACAAGTTGTATCCTAGAAAACACAAATTGAGAAAAACCAACTAATAGATCTACTAGATCCTTGGCAAAACCTGACCAAGCTAGCCAAGTAAACATTCAACATGGACCTCCTACCACATTGTAATGAAGTATCTCCAATCATTTTAAAGGTTTCATCACATGTAAACCATGGGATCAAATACCACAAGTTATCAAAATCATGTGTTTAAAACCATCACTATTGACTTAGCAACTTTGGATCATTCATTGAGTCAAGTTTAACCTAACATTTCCCCTCTTTAAACTTGACTTGAGTTTCCTTGACAACATCTAACCAAATTTGTCAAAGTGAGCCAAAATTTATCACCTTTAGGCCCTACCCCACCTCAAAGGTTATAACCAAGGTATATGAGAATCCAACATGCCTCCTCTATCACCTAGGTCTAAGTCCAGAGTTTACTATTATCTTACCAGGGGTATGCAAGTTTTACTAGGTCTTAAAGCTTTATGTCCATTTACATGCAATTAATTTTTTAACTCCATTAATATATATATATATATAATCATTGTTGTTTTCCCAACACTTATTCCACCATCCTCTCACCTTGCCATTTCTTTCACTCTAACAAAGCCCATCAACACTCCACTTCCATGTTTTCATGTCCATTCAACTACGTGGCCTCCTCTACAAGCTCATAGTGTTTTCCTTGTGACTTACAAGTGATTTAACTAGTAGATGTTTCATATCTTATTTGTAGATGGAAAGATAGAATGCAAGACTAACACCTTCCACAAGGCCCATCCAAGTGGTAATTTGATTTTGATTCACTACATGTTTTGCAACCAAAGTCTTGATAAGCCTTATGAGCTTCATTTTGGTGAACACAACCTTATCATCATTAGGAATTATATTATAGTAAAACCAAGTGTGCATGTCAAGAATATAGCTACCAAGCACTTTTAAATCATGAGATTCGACGTAAATAGGAACTGAGCATTTTTGGTATTGGGGAGATGACTTTTTGATAGAGATTTCATTAACCTTTGTAGCTAACAAGGTAGTTATGATGGTAGGTTCCACTATCCTTTAAGAAAGTATCAATGTTGTCGTAGCTCATGTGGTTGTCACCTTATATGCAATGTTAAATTTACAACTTATAGAAATCTTAGTTTATTTGAAACTATTTTTAAAATTACAAATATCACCCTCTTCCAATGATTGAAATTCATCCCCAAAAGTATAGGAAGATCTCATTTTTAAATTTATATTCCTATCAAAATTCAAAATTATGAGAATGGAGATTTCATAGGAAAGTAAACAACTTATAAATAATTCCTTTGAAAAGGCTTAAGGTAAATTCCTTACGTTATAGCTTCAAAGTTCACTTAAAGTATTGAATATACTTATATTCATATGATCAATTAAAAGGGATTATTTCCCACCTTTAAAGGTTTCCAAAGTTTAAAGAAAAAGTTTTTAAGATAACAAGAGATTTGAGGATTAATGATAAATTAAAAACTTTCAATAACATAAGAGTGATAAACGTAATAATTTTCCAATGTCATTAATGCTACTGTTTAGTTGAATTCTCTTCCACCATTTCATTGGATCATCCCCTCTAAATATTTAGTGTAATAGATACTATGATCAAGGTCAATTTGAAGTAGATCACTAATCAAGGATTTTGATTTAATCCCATGGATGAAGAGAACGTGGTTGCTACTTTCTATACAAGATCCTAGGCCAAAATCTAAGCTAAAATATCTGAGGGATGAGACACAATTTTCTTAGAAATCTCCACCACAAAATTATGATCTCATGTTATGATGTATAGCTTGGTAGGCAACCTAAAACCATGAATTCCATCATGGAGATTTTCATGTCAAGGACCATGAGAGAATATAGGGAAAGGTATAGCTATGTAAACTAGAAGGTTATTAGGCCATAGACAAGGGAAAATATTAAAGGGATGATTTATTTGTAGGATTTAACCCTCCCATAGCCTATGGGGACCTCAAGTGTGATAACATATTTATAAAATCAAAACACAAGTATGTTGAAAAAGAAGGTCCTCAAACTACCTTGCATTATGCAAGTGACAAAAAAAATATGTGGAGTTTCATTATGGGGAATTTAAGATGAATATGACCAAAAAATTCTTGATGGGAAACATAGTGAGTTGGTAAACATGTATTTGTTCAATATGTGAATGTTGGAGATGGTGACAGTGGAGTGTCTATACCAATAATGCGGGAGCATGGTGGAGACTTTTGAGAGAAATAAGGAGGGGAAAAACCTTTAAGAACTAAAGAGTATAAAGGTTCTGGTGGCCCAAGGCTTGATTGAGAAATGATTTTAACTGTAATGGAAGGAGGTTGTTGGATTTTGTGTTATTACAACATCATCTTTTTCAAAACTGGAATGCAACAACATGCTAATGGATTAGTAGGCTCCAAAACCAATGATTTGGATTTAACTACACATGAGAATAGTTCAATACTAAAGCGTAACTAACAAACCTATGGATAATTTTCATTAAGAAAAAATAAATTTTATACATTTACATCAATAAATTAGCCCAAACAATTAGGAGAGGAAATCTCAATTAGATACTAGGAACTAGAAAATATTAAGAACAACAATAAAAATAGTTTAGAAATATGATCTCAACTATTTCATGAGAATAGGAAACAAAAAGGATTCATCACACCAAAGCACAAGAATAAGCTCCTAATACAAGTAATATTGTGATATGCTAAACATATTCTAAGAATAATGACTGCAATCCCTATCAACTAGTTACATTAGGGAATTGCAATGTGTTGTAGAAACTACATAAATCCACATAATTTGACTAGTCATTAGTATAAAATCAACCATAGAGACCTAACTCTAACTAAGCAAATGTATACTTGGAGGGTCTCAATATTTTTGTGGGAAAATAGATGAAGGAATTGGACAAACTCCTTGATTTTAGGAAGAAAGTTTTGGAGGTGGTTCCAAAGTTAGCCCCCTCACCAGGTAAGGATGAGGAGTTGAGAAAAGGTGGTCAAAGTTGACTCGAGAGAGATTCCACAAGTGTGGTCAAGGATTACTCGTCCCATAATTTTTAATTTTGGAATGATAAGTTATTGTAATAGGAATGGATATGGTATTGTAGGATTAATAACTAGGAATATATGAGTTATGCCACATGGGGTAGAGAATGTTGGTAGCATTAAAGAAAAAAAAATAATACTAAGCAAGTGAGATTCTAGGTGACCAAATAATAATGTGGTCAAAAGATGAAGACACTTGGCTAGAAAAGGAGTTGGTAACAATGAATTCCTTAGGTTAGGATTGGAAAACGAATAATGACCTGTTGATGGTGCTGAACCTACCAACATTCAGGGGATCTCCCTCGTAAGAATTCCCAACTAGACCTCAAACCGTTTGGAGTAGGAGTCTCAACAGTGGGTGGTGATATAATGCCTTGACCACAACAATGCATAGAGATAAGTATGATAACTTTGGGCTGAAGCAAGTGTATGATATTGTAGCGAGTCAAGTGAGATGCATGGGGGTTCTAACACATGAAGGGGAAAAGGAAGTGTGCCTCGTAGAAGCCTGTAATAGTATGCAACTTGAAAGTAACACATGGGCATAATGACATCACAAGCTAAAATGAAGAATAGTCCACAAATTAAAGTGATGGGTTAATCCAACAACACACTTTCAACAAGATTCATACAATTGCATACAAAGTAGTCCATAAGCAAATGTATAAGTTAAACAACATACATTGCTAAAGAACCACAATAGCCCAACTACAATAACAACATATGATGAAAGTGTGTTGGCTCTATATTATTATTATTATAAGTGAAAGTTCCATCCATACATACACCATTGACAACCACTAGCCCCAATAGTGGAACATTACACTCAAGAACACCTACTCCTCCAAAGAAGTATACTCACTTTAAGATGTGGAGAAGCCAAAGCTTGTCACAATACTCCCAAGCCTTTGGTAAGCCTAAGCCGAGCCAAAAGCTTGGATCCTAAAAGCCCGTTCTATGAGTTACGAGGTTCTATTTATAACAAAGGGTGGGGTGACCCTTGACATTCCCCTTTGTGACTCTTTGGCTACCCTCATGACTCTTCAACTTATTTACAAATAATTCATTACACAATATGGTGACCTTTCATATTTCACTTATGACACTTGGAATTTCACTTACAACATATTTACAAATAATATTACATTTTCCACATGTACCCATGTGAGACAAAATAGGCTAGAGACAACCTAACAATACAAAACACTATGAATCTGAAGTTTGGGGAAAGACCAACTCGGCACCTCCACTTGGCGCTTCTTGATCACGTACTCATGCCAAGCTTGGTACTGTGAGATGATGTCCCCAAACTACTTGATGGTGTATTTATGATAATAGTCTCTTTCCTCCATAACATCTGGGTATATGGTCTTGGAGCCTATATCCAACTCATGTTGAAGCATGTGTAGCATGGTGATGACCATGACGGGACCACAAATGTACTTCTTCATGTTATGTGCGTTGATCTCTAAGTCATCCTTGGTGGCCTCTCGCCCTAGTTGCTCCATGTACCTGTCGATCTCCAACCAGACTTGGTTCTTGTGTTTAGCCTCTGTGAGGGAACCGATTGAAGGGATCCTATATGTTCTTACCATGAAAACCAAACTCTTATACAACCATGCATATGAGGCCTATATGTTGGTGATGAATGAGACGAGATGCTCATAGTTCTGGATCAACATCCTGACCTTTTCTTTCTCCAGCTCTGCCTGAGGATTCATTATCTTTGGCAAATGAAGTGGGGCTCCTTTGTATCACATTGTCCACTCTTGCACATGGGTGATGGTAGCATGTATGTCCCTGATAGTTTGGACAAATTTTTTGCTTTGCTATTGTAATACATGCACATGGACAACTACTTTATGCACGATGACGAATATGTCATAGAGCTTTCGCATGGTAGCCTCAAGTGTTGATACGTCATCAAGTATCGCTTTCCTCATCTCTTCCATTGTGGAAATTACACTCTCCTCTCTGATTTGTTATGCCTCTTTCTTGGCTACCTGCAAGTTCTTTTCCATTTTTTCATTCTTAGACAATAATAACTTAACATTCAAGCTCGTTTCTCCTGCATAGGCCCAGGTGGCATCGACAATGGCAACTGGATGCTTTTTGACATCTGACACTATCACCCTTTCTTTCATGAATGTAGATGATGTGTGATCATCCAGGAAGTTATTCCTCCATGCTTGTACAATTTTCTTATGTAACTCGTTGAATGAAAGATTGTACACAACTGTAATTGAGTCAACATTAAGGAGAACAACCTCTCATTTTTCGCTCGGGACTAGCTCTGACACTAAAGGTGGAGGATACTGAGAGATGACCTCGGGTGCTCTTGGCATAAGGTTGATGTCTTCATTCTATGGATCATCCCTCAAAAACATGTCTGTCACTTCAATTAGTTGCTTAATCTGCTAAGCAAGCTCCCGATCCTTCATCTAGTCACCCTCTTCTTCAACTACCAACTGTTCCGACTCCTCAACTTGTATGGGAATTGTTTTCTTTGTCATCGTGCCTTTCCTTTCTTCTTCCTCTTGTTTCTACTTCTCTTCCCTTTATTTCCTTCTCAGCTCCTGCTCTTTCTTCAACTTCTTCTCCATTTCCTGCAACTTTCGTTCTACTTCCTCCAACCTTTGCTTTTGTTTCTTCCTTCGCTCTGCCCTCTTTATTCGTCATTTCCTATTTTCCTCTACTGCCAAAGCTTCTTTCTTAGTGATATGATCTCTATCATCTTGTAGCTTTTATCAACCTCTAGGTTCTTAGAAATATTCCTGTTACCCTTGTGCTATGCTGGATTGTTGCTTATTGTTGTTGTTGTTGTTGCTTCCTGCACCGCTGCTACCTACAGAGTAGTCTCCCATGGATCCATGGATAATACACCTTCTCACCATGGTTCTTGAAAATACCATGGGTGATCATACAGATTAAAGTCCTTGGTGTCAAACTCAAACTTCAATATCTCCTTAGCCTCGACATCCACATCTTTCAGGATCTTAATCTTGTATAAATAAATTTGCAAAGGAAGAGTGAGCCATGTTTCCTTCTTCTTCCTATGCAGTCTTTCTCATAACCTTGTAGAGAGGTGATATGAGACCTCTTGCATGACCATATTGTCCATGGCATACCTTGGTAGAACATGCATAGGCTTTTCTCCGCCAAAGACTTGGATGAAGGTGCCACCAGGTGAGGCATACCAATCCACAATGTTAAGTATCACCTCCATCACTTCTTGGGACATGCAAGGTGGATCCTTCTCAAAGATAAAATTATACAATGGGATGATGAAATGGGAAGTCAAAATTTCCATTACTCCTTGACAATTGTAGTTAGAAAGCAACTTGCAATAAATATTGATGGCAGTCTCTTTCAATGTCCATGTCTATCTCATGCCAGGAAACTATTTCTGTGCATAGATTGCATCCAGTAAGCATGCGAGCATTTTATAATCTTGCTTGCTCATCCTTGGGTGGATTTCGGGCATTATTCACATGGACTTTCAACTGATAACTCAAGAAGTCTAACCAGTTGAATGACCTTCCATCACTCACCAATTGGTCGAAAAAAACTACCCAACCTTTAGGAAAGGTCTCAGTGCTTTCTTGAACATATATTCGGCATTCAAAGATGATCAAGAACTGGTAGGCCTTCCTTAGTGACTTTGTCTTCTAAACATTATTGGGTGTTTATCTAAACTTTGACGGCTCTTTCACCTAGCGCTTGACTATATCTCTTGCCTTCACCTAGATGTGGGTGGCATAGAAAAGTGTGTTCATGTGCCTCACTGACTGAGGTAAATGATACATATGATGATAGTTCTCCACCTTGAAGGTGTCAAGCTCTATCCTGCGAGCACTTCTCAATGTCATAGTTTATGGATCTGTGTGTGAGACAATATAGCTGATGATGCCTGCACATGGGAAGGTGGGGTACCTACATGCAACCTTGTAAAAGCCTGACTGTTGGATACTGATATAAACCTGTCGATCCTCTAAGTCTTCCCTGAAGTCCTCTACAAAAATATCCTTGATTTGTTTCCATGTCAAATTCATGCCCTTCTCAATGAAAAACTGAGTGTCTGCATAAACTGGCAAGTTAGCTGACACCCACTCAACTACTTCCCTAATACTATTGAAAATTTTCTTTGATGAAACTCTCTTGGAGGCCATGTTAACTATAGCTGCTAGAGATATGCTCAATAACTACTATACCCAGAGACAGAGAGGACACTCACGACATGAAAATGTTAACTTAAAACCTAAAGCAATTCAAGGCAAGACTAAAGCAGCAAATCGGGCTAATGCTGGGAGAGATTCCTCCTCGTTCACAGAGTTGTCTGGCTGGCTACTGGAACTGCACATTGCATAGTAACAACAGTCAATGAGGGAGTCTTGCTAACTGGAACTACACAATGCACGGTTCAGTCTGGGCACAGACCAGGAGAGAATGCGTATTATGCAGTCTCAATGGCGAGGGCTGGGAGGCTGACTCCTGGAACTGCATAGTGCGTAGTTGGAGCTAGGCCAAGGCAACCTCTGCATAATTCCAGAAGCCAAGGCCGAGGTCTTGAGCTCCTAGAATGCGTAGTGCATGCAAGGGAAAGTGAGATCCGGATAAAGGAAGCCTAGATCTGCCCAAGAGGAGTGTGAGGATGAGAATATCTGAAGGATGGTGAGATGTTGATTGCAGATATGACTGAGTGATGATGCATGCAAGTAAAAAAAGTGTAGGAATCAATCAAACTAAAGGAAAATGAAATAGGTGGAGAGAGCCACCACAAAGACGACCATTAGTGAAAAAAATAGGTAATGCATGAGACACTCGAGAAAGGAAATGCAAAACTTAAAACGACACTTCTACAAGCTAAAACAAGTTAAAACACCAACAATCATTCAAAAAAATGAGTGAAAGAACACTCTCACAAGCTAAATAAGAAAAAGCGACAGAAAAAGTGGAAAAAGACTAGAAAAGAAAGACTTACTCGGAAAAGCGACGACGATCGCATTGAAGGTTCCTTGACCTCCTCAAGAATGGCAGAGCACCAAGATAGAATGTGAAAATGAGCTCTAGTTTCACCGATTAAATATATTTGGCCAATTTAGAGTTTATGACGTGAAGGCAAAAAATCAAGGAAAAAGTGACACTTGGGGGAAATTTCCAAAATAACTGGATGCTAAAAATAGATCCCTATTTTCTGGGGATGCTTTTTCAATTTTCATTTCTTTTATTTGTTGGTAAAAGTTTCCATGCATTTCCCAGAGAGATTGCATAGTTTTGGGAAGGACTCCGCAACTCACAGGCTCATGCATTGAGCAGCTTCTGAGCAAGATGCTTTTGTGCAATTTATGGGTTGAGTGGCTTTGGGTTGCCTATTAGGCTCTACGCAATTTCCTAGCTGAAGGTTGGATGTCAATTGAATCTGTGCAATTTTGGAGCTGAAGGCTCACTATCAACTTGAATTGCACAATCCCTTAGAGAAAGGCTGGTTTCCCTCAAGGATTACACAATTCTCTAAGGCAAGCCTGGAACTGGATGGAAACCAAGTCAAGAGATCGTCTTATGGGTTAAACAACAAATGCAGTAAGAAAACACAATCCATGATGCAAAAGATTAGGTTCAATAAAAACACAAGTACATGGGTCAGTGCGAGATGAGCTGCTGTGATTTAGAAGGGAGGCTCCAAAACAAAGCATGGGAAACATTTTGGAGGGTGGTTGTAGTTGCTACAATATGACCTTGAAAATTTAAACAAACCTTTCTACACTCTAGTGCAATACTATATAATGCAAAAGCTTAGGGATGATGGGTTGGTTATTATTAGTTGTGGGTAATTATTACATTATTATGTAGTTGTTCATAGTTAGTATCACTATCATTATGAGGTGGAAACTACCATAAGGGGTTTTAGTTAGTAGTAGTAGCTATATCATTGGGGTCACAGTCTTAATCCTATAATGGATGATGAATATTAGTGGAATGGGGTCCTTGATTAAAAAATATATTGCCTTTATTTTATACAATGATGATGTATTCTATCATTGTCCCTAATCTATTTTTATGAATGAATGTGATAACTTTAAATCTATGTTGCAAGTTTGAGTAATATGGTTGTTCATTTGGATTTAACCTTTGATTATGGAATGTGTAACACCCCACCCCACATGTACCTCCTTTTACTAGCTCTCCAGGGTAAACCTAAGCTGGGAGTTACTATGCATGACCTAACAACTAAGTTCAAGTTATGGAAGTGGGGACTATTATCCTAAAGTTTACTATAACCTCCCAGGAACACCTGATCACCTAGATGTCAGACAACATCCACTGATTAACCTTTCCTGGACTGGCACTACCTTTTGCACTCACTTCACAATCTAGCCACATGCATGCAGGCTAGTGCATGCACCAAAAAGGCTCTAACTACATGCATAAGGAATCTTCGATGCAAATACAATCGAAATTCCCCAGTTCCGTGGATGCGACCAGGGACTCTGTTCTAGATTTTAGGCTAGTCTTCAAGCCACTGCCCAAATCTTCCCATAACTTTCCAGAACTTTGTCATCCAACTACTGGAACCTCCAAAATCAATTTCCAGGCTCTAATAATACTCAAACTTATAAAACACACAATCTCCATTTACGCAAACACTTTGTATACAAAGTACATGTAGCTTATACATGCATATTTGTTCAATGATTCAATAAGTTCATCGGAGAATCATCAAGAAGCCTTGCCATCCTCTCTTACTAGCCGCAACAACACACATTAGCTCATGCATTCATATAAGATAACCAAAGGCCCATCAAACCATGGAGTGGATCCATAATAAGAGCAGATCATAAATGAGAAATACACCATGCATGTAACCAACATTTAACTAGAATAGAACCATGAAAAACTAGTAATGAAATCATACATAAAATTAGAACTTGTGCTCATTAATCTCAATAAGAATAAACACATAATAACATATGCAAACTCCAACCAAGTTAGGGACTTCCACGTACCACTCGACCATAGATTGGTACTAAACCAAATATTTCCTTCAACCCAATCACCCCTCTACCATATTCCAAGCATGAATGTGGGATCTCATGGGATAAACCAAATATAACCAAATAGGGATTCTAGAGGTTAAACCATCTTCACCCTCAAACCACAATGATCTCACCTAAACTGATCCAAAGATAAAAAAAACTAACACAAGCTTGGATGCCTCAAAATTTATTCACCATATCTAGCGAAATTTATCTATCTCCACCCACTTTTCAAGGGCTTCCCGGAGAAAACCATATCAGCCCCCAACCCTTGATATTTTCCTGAGACCACCTAATCCTAGATCCAAAAATTTTGGCAATCCAAATCTCAACCAAGAATGAATCCCAACACACCATGGCTATCTAGGAAATGACAAAGGCAAGGTTGTATGCATTGTCAATCTAGGAAACTCCCATGCCAATGGCAACAAAATAATAATGTAAACCAAATGTATGCACCATGCATTCAAATCCCAAGAAGGAACTCATACATGTAACATGTTACCTGCAAAATCCTCCTATTGTAGGTGCTCTTCCAACCTTCTCCTTGCACTCCCTTGCTTTCTTTTGCTTGCTTGCTTGTGTCCATGTGCTCTTTTCCTCCAAGTCCAAGTGAGAATGCCTCAATGTCCAAGTGAAAACTAGAATGTCCAAGAGTAACCAAGAGTGTATGATTCAAGGAGTAATTAAGAGAGTCATAGAATGTTCTCTCTCTCCCTTTATTTTCTTTTTTCCTTCCATTTCCTTCATTTCCCTTGCATGCAAATTCTTGTCTCTTCATCTTCCTTTTCTCTTATTTTCCTTTATTTCTTGAATTAATTGTCATTTATTGTCCTTTTCCTTTTACCAATGCCAATTCCAATTTCCAAAGCCAATAATTAACCACAAGTGATACATCCTATAATGTTTTTCCCCTCAATTCAACTTGGAATATGTGTCCCATGACCTTGGTCTTAATTTACCTTTACAATGTCCTTCCATTTACATGGAAAACCAACCCAAGGTTGTTATAAACCCCTCCCCCTTGGGGGAACACTATCCTCAGTGTTCTTATGACTTATGACTAGCAAACCGCTGAACCTGACAAACATATTGCTTATGGAGTTATATAACACAACTTGATGCAGTATTTACAATGACCAACTGCTGAAAACATGAGCATCATACTACTTATTAGAGCCTTATAATACAACTCGATGTAGTATTTACAACATACTACTTATTAGAGCTTTATAACACATCTTGTTGTAGTATTTACAACACACACACACACATATATCAAACACATTTGCTTCAACCAACAAATAAAGAAGGATATAATTCCCACATCTGATCAACCATCTTTCATGTAGATTCATTGGGCCAAAATTTCTTCCACTGAACCTTAAATTTCTCTATTTCTTAGTTTTTGAGCATGAGTTGTTTCCACTAGAATATGAATTATGGCTCTAGCTAGAACTCTCCCTCTAGTTACACATGCAATATAGACTAATTAGTCACATGATCAACATCCTTTACATATATTTTAAGCAATGAAACATGGAAAACTTCATGGAATTTCATTGATGGAGATGGAGCAAGTCTATATGCCATTATTATAATCCTCTCGAGGATCTCAAAAGGCTCATAATACCAAGGTGCCAACTTGGAACATGATCCAATCCTCAAGGAGCTCTTCTTTGGCTTGATGTGCAAGTACACATGCTCCCCAACCTGAAACTCCTTGAATGCTCTATGTTGATCCACATAACTCTTCTTCTTGTCCTATGTTGCCTTAAAATTTCTTTTAATAGCATGCATGTCCTTCTCCATTTCTACCAACAAATCTAGTCTAATCAACACCATGTTCACTAGATCACTCTAGTTGATAGGAGTATTACAACTCCACCCATAGAGAGCCTCAATAGGACTCATCTTTAAGGAATCCTAATACACATTTTTATATGCAAAATCCACGAGTGGAAGATACTCCTTCCACTTCCTCTGCTAATGCATGACATACATCCTCAACATTTCCTAAAGGATCGTGTTAATCCTCTCTGTCTACCCATCTAGCGACAAATGATAAGTTGTACTAAAAGTTAAATCTATCCTTAGGCTTGCAAACAACTCCTTATAATATTCTTGGGAACTCCATGCAACCTCACTATCTCCCTAATGAAGATATGAGGCACTTCACTAGCTGATTTAGTCGACGTCACTACAATGAAGTGAGATACCTTACTCAAACTATCAACCACAACCATGATGGAGTCATGCTACCTCGATGTCCTAGGAAATCCTATAATAAAGTCCATGGAAATTACTGCCCATTAACATTATGGGAAATGAATAGGTTGCAATAGACTAGGTGGATGCTTGCATTCAAATTTCATCTACTGGTAATCCAAGCACTTGGTAATAAACTCAACCACTTTTTTCTTCAAATTCAACCAATAGGATAACTTCTTAATAGCTTTCAAGTCTTCTCGTATCTTGGGTGGCCTGAATATGGATTTACATGAAACTGTCTCAAAATAATATTCTCCAACTTGCTGCTATTTAGCACATATATTTTTCTCCTAAATATGACCAATCCAACTGCTATGAGGTGATAATCCTCATCCTTATCACCCTCACCCTGCAGTCGTAATATTTTCTTCAGCTACTGGTACTTCTCATCATGCTACCCTGCATGTAAGATTCACTTCTTTAAATTTGTCCCATAAGAGCTCACAACTGAAATATGATTCACCTGCACTCTTTTACTGAGAGCATCCACAACCTAGTTCTCTTTGCCCTTGATGTACCTAATCTCAAAATCAAACTCGCTGAGAGTAGCCAACCATCTAGCTTGCTTTGCATTAATATTAGGTTATTCAAACAAGTACCTCAGTCCACTATGATCACTCATCAAGATGAACCTCTAGCAAAGAAGATAATGTCTCGACAGATTCAATGCATGAATAATAGCTTCCAACTCAATATCATGAGTCACATAGTTCTTCTCATGTTCATTTAACTTCCGTGATTCATAGAAAACCACCCACCCTTCCTGAATCAAGACTCCACCAAGTCCTTCCTTACGTGCATATGTACTAACCACAAAATCCTTATTAGGATTTGTAATATTCAAAACTGGAGCATTAGTAATAAAATGCTTCAACTAATCAAAGCTAGTTGCACACTTAACAGTCCATTCAAACTTATTTCCTTTGCTCTACAAAGATGTGAAAGGATAACCATCTTGGAAAATTTCGCGAAGAAATCATATAATAACCTGCGAGTCCCCTGAATGATTGAACTTCATCCACATTCCATGGACCTGACCACTCCATGCTAGCTTTAATATTTTCTAGATCTAATCCTATCCCTTCCTTGGAAATAACATGTCCCAAGTAATGAATTTGAGACTGAAAGAAACTGCACTTACTGATCTTGGAATACAACTTATGCTCTCTCAACAATATCAACACCACTGTCAGGTGCTCTGCATGCTCTTCCTCATTCTTTGAATAGACCAATATATCATCAACAAATACTACCACAAACTTATCCAAATAAGAGCGCAACACATTGTTCATCAAACACATGAAGGTGGCTAGAGCATTGGTAAGACCAAAGGGAACTACCATAAAATCATAATGCCCATACCTTGTACAAAATGCAGTCTTGTAGATGTATTCTTCATTGATGCGCACCTGGTGATATCCTGATCGTAGATCAATATTTAAAAATATTGATGCTCCCTTCAACTGATCAAACAAATCATCAATCTGTGGCAATGGATTCCTATTCTTAATAGTCACCTTGTTCAAATGCCTATAGTCAATGCACAATTTGAGAGTACCATCCTTCTTCTTTACAAAAAAAACTGGTGCACCCCAAGGAGACACACTTGACCTTATGCATCCCTCATCAAGCATCTCTTTAAGTTGCAACTTCAATTCCACCAACTCTAGAGTTCTCATCTTGTATGGTGCCTTAGATGTCAGTGCTTCTCCTGGTACCAACTCAATCTTAGAAATATACCTCTCTATGAAGAGGCAACTCTGGAATCTATACAGGAAAAACATCCTAAAACTACTGCAAGACAAGATACTTCCTCAAGACTTCATCATCCTCATCTTCCTTCCCTTTGTCACTAGAAACATGAAATGCAAACAATACAAACCATTTCTTGAGCCTGTGCTTAGCTTGCATAGTTGTAACCATTCTCAATGATGTAGACTTCTTGTTTCCCTACAAGACTATCTTTTCTCCATCATTATTTGTGGAATCAATAGATTTCTCATAACAATCCACCTTGTTCTTGTGAATAAACAACCAATCCATACCCAAAATCATGATATATGCACCCAAAGGAAGAACATTTCGGTGTGTTGTTTTAGACATGCCATTAAGCTCAAATGCATAATATCTCATCCAATGGTGAACTCTTCTCTTAGTGCCTATAGCCTATTGCACCAACCAAGATTATTCATGCACTTAGTTATTCAAACAATATTGATCCACCAGGTGATGACCAATGTAGCTATAATTAGATCCATGATCAATCAAAATGGAAACAACTTCATCAAAAAGCTTACCTTCCATCTCCATAATAGATTCCCGATGGTATTCTTGCCTACTATCAAGTGCTGCATTAGTTTGGGGAATGCTCTAACCTATATCTCCAACTGTTTGTGCCTTTAGAGCACTATAGATCTGTGGCCTTCAACCCTTGTACAATGAAAAATTCTTCTTGCAACATTCTTTATGAAAAATACAACACTTCAGCGATTTCCTATCCCTGCCTTTATGTTACACAATATTTTGTCACAACTCCTACACTTCCTGTGACATACCCCTAAGTGCCCAAAAAATGACCATTATGCAGTGTATTCATTCATACATGCAACTCAAATCCTCCCTAAGACATTGATTGGAAAATGCCTTGAGCTTCCCCTGAAGGAAATAGCTCTTAAACCCTAATTTGAGAATCATCACTCTTTTAAGAATGAAAACCACGATGGTCGCCTATTGCACTATACCAGACTTGCAATGTCATCGCTCTGTTTTCTTGTATACCCGCGATGATCCCAACAAGACAATTTTCCTTGGCCTCTTGGTCTTATCCCTATGAGCTACCTCCTTGAGATGAGGGCCTACTCCTATCTTTGGAGAGATCTTGACTCCCTTTCCCAACCTATATATTCATCCTCTCCCATTCCCAAATGGTTCGTCTATGTCTATTTGCACCCTTATGCTAAGATTGTACCTATATGCTACTCATTTGGCTTGGAGAAGGAGTGCTTGGAGATCTTAGCTTGGACTTGGACATTCATTCAAGGATACCCTATCAACATCAAGGCTTGGTTGTATGCTTCCCCTTCGTTTCTATTAATATACAACTGCTGGTTCATTTTCCATTGATGTGTATGCTCATGTGTCATCTATCTTAACATTCCTTGATCAGTTAAGTAATTTTATTTTGAATATGCTATTTGTATTTGCATGCCTTGTTGTTTCTTAATATGTTGTGTAGGTGCATAAACATTGTGAGCAGCAGGAACAAGCCTGTGACACAAGTGATTCAAGGTCTTCAACAAAGGAGATCAAGATAGCATCAGAACGAGGTAAGCCATCTTCTTCGTATGTCATTTCAATTGTAACTTAGGAAAGTGTATAGTAGATTGTCCCTTGGTTTCTAGTCCCACTCATTGGGCTATAGGGATCATCTTTGTTCGTAGAGAGGATTTACCTAGACAACAAAATGGTGACTTTGCTGGTGAATCTATAACCCTTTCCATTCAATCCTTCACCTTGAATTTGTAATGAATTAGACCAACCGTCGATTTATCGACTTGTTTGCATTAGTTTGGGTTTATACCATCATTGATTACTACCTTAGAGTGCTAAGTCTAGATTGTTTCTTGGAATCTTTTTTGTCTTTTCCCATATTCCATGCCATCGCGGGTTTCACTCTAATAGTTGTGATGGCATTGCGAGTTTTGACCTGTGCAATCGTGGTGGCATCGTGAGTTTTTACCTATGTAGTCGCGATGTAAAAAAATTTCTTCATTGTTTGGCCACGTTGAAATCATCACTACATTATCTATACAAAGTAGTGATGATGACCCCAACCATCATGGGTTTGGCTAAGAAAAGTAGTGATGATAACCCAATCATCACGGGTTTGGGTATATAAAGTAGTGATGATCCTTGAATGTGATAATTTTTAAGGTTTCTTCCTTAGAATCCAGTGTGTCTTGGCCCCTAAGGTCTTTTCCTATCATGTATGCTTGGATTTGTCAGTTTTTGATTGATTGTCTTGATTAATTTACAAAATTTGTCTCATTTCCCTTGAAGTGAAATCTGATTGAGTTCTAGGGTTTCTAGTCCATTGGTCATCACTTGTTGCTTGTTGGTGTCGTTGAGATGTTTGTTTTGCTGATTGATTGAGTGTTGTTTTCTGTGGAAATCATTGTTTTGCATTTGTTTTAGCTTGTATTTCAGAATTTAATTTTCATGAAAATGCATTATATTAGTTGCATTGAAAAGTTATTTTTTGAGATTCATCATTGAAAATAGATCACATTTTTTGGTGTTAGAAAGCTAAATACTGCATTATGTGCATCAAATCATTCAAAACAAAAAGAAAATCATAATTCATATAAGTGCATCTTTGTAAAGTAAAATAATTTTTCTTTCGAAAAAGTTGCATTTAGGATAGTGAAAAATGGAAATCATTTTTATTTCTTTTGGCATTGTGTTTGCAAGATGAAAGTGAAAGAAATTTTCATTTTCATTAATTTGATTGCATTTTCCTTTGCTCATTGCATTAGATTGGATTGATTGAATCAAAGTGAAAATAAAAATCATTATTGCATCTTAGTGAAAGGAAAGTGATTTTCGTTTCTTATAGGATCACATCTTGGCATTGCATTTAGTGAAATGAAAGATTAGATTTCGTTTTCACATTTTGCATTGTGAAAGTTAGTGGAATGCATTTTGTTTGATGCATTATTGATTGAAATTTCTTCTCTTGATTAGTATATCTTTCATGGAAACGAAAAGTTTTCCTTTCTCATATAGTTGCATCTTAGGTGTTCAGGTGACATCGTTTCAAGCCTTAAAATCGAAACTTAATTGAAGATAAACTTAAAATTTACCTCAATTAACCTAAGGAACATTTGGAACTTAACACAAATATCTAGAGGTCTAGTCTAGAGACATGTTCCAACGTCTTTAAACATAGCAGTTGTTGCTAACTACCTGCAGGGTATCTCGGGGGTGAAATCTCGTCCCAGTATGGAAGTATATAGAAGGTTCTCTAGTACTTTCGGGATATTGGAGGCACTTCAGCATGATAAGTATATAGGGACTTTCTCATTGAACAGTTCTACATTGGACAACGTTAACACATACTTGTGCTCCCCGTGCTGTCACGTATATATTGGGAGAATCGATTAGGTTGCTATCCTTTAGCCATAGGTAATAGAGTCAACCGCCTAGTAAACGTGATACACCGAACACAACATTCAGGGAGATTGGCTGCCATAAGTTAAGTCCTTGGTTTCGGCTAAGGTGTATATTGTAGTTCACGGATACTTGGTAAACCCTTTTTCCTAGTTACTTCTTTTTTGATTTATTTGTTGTTAATTTCTAAAATTAATTGACCGCGGAAAAACGTCCTTCTTGTGGAAATATTCTTTAGTATATCTTAGGTTGATATTGATGGCAACATTTCCTAAGTCTACAAGCCAAGGAAACCCCCTTGATGGGAATCTTAGTCCTTTTCCTTCTTTTGAAAATGTTGGTGCTCCCTATATGGCAACGTTGTCCCTTCTTGGATTGACTATTGGTCTGCCAGTTTAGTTATTTTCAACCGCCGTGATTCCGAGTGTCCAAAATTCTTTTCAACTGAGTTCTCCTCCACCTGAACAACATCAAACCTCATGTTGATCCTAAATTTGACCCCTCGCCTTCTTTGTATATTTCTTCACCTCATTCTTCCTCTTTGCCCAGTAAAAGTCTGGATTCTGGTAACCAGGAAGCTAAGAAGAAGAAGAAGCAAAATAAGCAAGGGGGAAACCAAGAAGTCATTGCTACAGATGCAACTAATGTAGAAAAATCTTCTTACCAACCCCATAAAGTAAAATTCCCTTGCATGTTATGTAAGGGTGACCACCTCTTCAGAATTGTCCTAGTATTCCCAAGGTCTTAGAAGTGTGGTCTTGACCCAGGTTCAGAGTTAGTTGCGCCAACCAACAAAACCCTACACTACTGGCCCTTTCGGTAACAACCCATGTAGCACAGGTTGCAATCTCATTCGAAGTAGTATGTGGGGATGCAAGAACCAAGTTTTTGCATCTAGAGACTAGTGTGATGTCTTCCAGTGCCTTGGATCTTTCTTCGCGTAGATCGATAAAATTTTAGGGCACGTTACTGCAACTCTGTTAAAACAACCTTTATACCTTTGTGAAGGTCTATGATTAGTCCTTACAGATCTTTAACAATCAATTTACCTACTTATGTGCATCAGAAAGAAATCTTAAATTGGTGTTCACACAGATCTACTTAAGTCGTTAATAAACATAAGAGGAATCACTAGAGTCCTTGTGAAAGTATTTAAACATGCATTGCGTACATTATTAAGACTTATTCAAGAGAATCACGTAGCATTCCATCAATATTTCATAAAACAAATCATTCATCAACGACATATAACATAAATAGACATGAACAAAAATACTTAATAATTCTTCAGAAACTTGTCTTTATTGATCTCAATTCACAGATTACAGACCTAAACTGCCCTGGACTTTACCTAGTTCTCGGTGCACTCAGCTGCATAACCTTTCTTTCTTTATCTAAGCACAGGAAGCAGAGCCTTCCTGCCCTAGCTTCTTCAATCAATCTAATTCCTTATCTTAGATCTACTTAGTTATCTCTTTCTTTCGCTAAGACTCACTATTTATAGGCTTTTTTCATACAATGCCATGGTTCATGGACCATGCGTGAATCTCAAAAACCGACTCAAAATTTATCCAAAACAAGGGGCTAAGCCCCTTTGACTCCTAATCATCTACGTGCTCTACATCCACAAATCACAAAGACTTTACATTATTTACAAAATTGTACCAAAATTTGGGTTATCTTAACCCCAAACTACCCCAGGGGACCCCATCCCAACAACCCCCCAACACAAAGATCGTGACTTGCCCTCGAGTCACTCTACTAGCGCTGCGATCTTACTACGAAGATCCCCCAAACAATGTAAATTTTGAAACGAGAACTTATACGATTACCCGTTTCGTTGAGGTAGCAAAAAAGTCAACTGATTTTGAAAAGTGGTGATGCAGAATACACTTTTTTCTTTTCGGAACATATTTTTGACACTTTAAATTTTCTTATGTATCAAATATAAATATTTGTTTTTAAATATTAGTGATTTTCGTGCTGATTTTGAAACGTGTTGATGCAACATCAACTTTTTTTTTAGAGGGCTTATTTTTGACACTTTAATTTTTTTAATGTATTAAGTGTGGATATTTTTTTTTAATGTTACATTTTTTGATACTTTAAAATTATTTATGTCCATTTTTTTTTTGAAATCATGTCATTTAACAAATTTTCTAGTTGTCTTATTTTTTTTTAAATGTTGATTCCTT
>APFE030631594.1:1917-25835 GCA_000404065.3 Pinus taeda | reverse complement strand
TTTAATATTTTTATGATTGATTTTTTTTTGGTTAATTTATTTTTGTTTGTATATTTGATTTTGATTTTGATTTTTTTTCTTTGTTTTAATTTCTAATTTTATGTTTTCATTATTCTTTTGAAATTTTAATGTTTCTAGGAGTCATGTTAAAATCTTTTACACCATTATTTCAAAATGTTGAAAATTTACCGTAGAAAAAAAAAGTGTTATTCCAACATCAACACTTTTCATTTTGAGGGTGTTTTTTGCATGATTTTTGCACAAAAATTTGGTTTTCACTGCCATTTTTAAAACATATTGAAAATCTACCTTAGAAAAAAAAGTGTTATTCCAACATCAACACTTTTCGTTTTTAGCATTTTTTTTAATGTTTTTTTGGGGTTTTTTGGCTAGAGTTCCCATATTGAGTTTATAGTTCCCGTTTCAAAGTTTACATTGTTCCCAGCTCCACCTGGATCACTGCAATTTCAACAACGCTCTGTGTCACTGCCTGTCGAACCTCCTTGACTAATTTTTCAGTGGTTGGTCCTTCTACCACCAGCCTCATCGTTTGTTGCGTCTGCTGAAGTCCTTTAAGCTTATCTTGAATGGAGATCATGATCTGATAAGCCTCATCCAACCAAGGTTGCAACCTGGCCTTTAGCAAGGCCTCTTTCTTCTGCGCTTCCTCTACCTATGCCAGTAGTTGCTTTCCTTCCTATAACTTGGCAAGGCGCTGCGTTGGTGCCAAGGTGCACACAATCACCCTGATCTCATCATATTGGTGCTGCATCTCCCTTACCTCCATGTTCAATGTTTGCAGGTTTGGATCCTCTTGCAGATTAGTGAATAGCTCCATAGCCTGTTCAAACAATGCTGCCTAGTCAGTGACTGTGGTGTCCAACGTAGCCATGCCCTCCTTAATTGCGATTTCGCATTGCTCCCAGACCTCAGGTGTAGCCGCGTGCTGCAACTTCAACTACAACTCTGAAGTCTTCATGTTGAACTCAAAAGTTACTCGTCCAACTTCTGCTCTAGCCTCTCGCACACCAATGACTAATTTTCTGATTTTGGCTTCAAGTTGTGCATCCTTCGGGATGTGTAGTTCAGGCACTGTCATATAGGCCTCTGCTACTGTTGACTCCAGACTTGAACTACGTGCCTGTAGTGCTTCCTTTTCCTTCAGAGCCTATGTCTTTTCAACGAACATTTGTTCATTGTTGACTTTGTACTCACTGATTTGGTTGAGGGTGCACTACTCCATGGTTCTCAACTCATCTGTCACCCCCTTACGCAACGCATGGAGGATTTCATTGGAGAGCACAACTATATTTAGTCATATATTCTTGATTGTACTAAGTATAATGTGATCATTGGCTACTTCTATGAGAATGGACCCGTTTGGCAATGGTATAGTTCTGAGATCCAAGGTCCTTACTAGCTCTGCTACTTGGCTTGTCTTGGGTGTCAGGCTCACTTACTTCACACTCGCTTGTCCAACGCCCACCTGTATTGTACTTATTTGGATATGCAGCTCACACATATCCTTTTGGATGCTCCCCAGCATCTGCATGTATTGCTGCTCAAATTGCTACAACACTTATGTCGTTGTATACCTAATTTTATCGTTGGTCTCATCAAGTGTTGGCTTAGTGGGTCTTGACCCAGGTTTAGAGTTAAGTTTGCCAAACAAATCCATACAATATTGGTCCTTTCAGCATCAATCAATGGAGTGTGGACTGAAGTCTCACCCAAAGCAGTATGGGGGGATGCTGGAACTAAGTTTACACACCTAGAGATGGTTATGATGTCGTTTTATGCCCTAACCCTGCCTTCCCGTTGATCGACAAGCCCTTAAGGCTTATTGATATGACTTTCTCTTACCAGCCTCTAGACCTTCGTGAAGGTCTATGACTGTCTTTCACGGACCTTAAATAGGCGAACCAATCAATTACGCACCTATGTAATCACTCCTAAGTCTGTTATTACCTAGATCGGCTTAAGTGTCTAATATCTTTAGCATGCATTAATTTATTCTTCGCGTAAACAAATATTATTACTTGCGTTCATATAACAATGTAAACCATGCAGAATCGCACATCAATACAATATTAAATCATAAACCCAATATTCATCTAACATAAGCGCATTCATTCATAACAGAAGTAATTGGATAAAACACATATATTTCCAGAATAGTCTCTTTATTGATATTTCAGATTTTCTTACAGACTCAAAACTACCCTATGCACTCATCTATAGGGGTCTGTGCACTCAGCTACAGATTCTACTCTAGGCCTATGCACACATAGTTGTAGAGCCTCTCTTCACTCTAAGACTCTTCGCTCGTCACTTCTACCGAGCCATTACAATCATTCTTCGCTAAGAAAATACTTCTTTTCTTAGACTCTCTAAGGCTCTCCTTTTTATACAATCCCATGGTTCGCAGACCATGGGTAGGTTTATAAAAGCTGACACAACTTACATAAAAGAAGGGAAAATCCCTTTATGAAACTTACTATATACGCGCTTCGCGAACATAACTTGTGGAGACTTTACACTTTACATCATCAAAACTTGGGCTTTCAGCCCCAAAACTTGCATTTTTGCCCCAAAATTAACCTTAGGGGATCCTATCCCAACAGGCCCCCAACACAAATATCATGACTCGCCCCTAAGTCACTCTGCTAGCGCGGAGATCATACTGTGAAGACCTCCCAACTCCACTTGCGCTACTACAACTTTAGCTGTGCATTGCGTAGCTACTTGCTTGACCTGCTCCACCAGCTTCTCGGTTGCTGGTCCTGTGCTATCTTCCTAGATCTTCTGTTGTGATCTCTGCAGGTTGGCCAACTTCTCCCTAATGGTTGTGAAGATCACATAGGCCTCATCTAGCCAAGGCCCCAATCTAGCCTTAAGGACTGCCTCTTTCCGCTTCACTGCTTCCACTTGTTCTTGCAGTTGCTTTGCCTCCTACAACTTTGCCAATCTTTGCATGAAAACGAACGCTGGTGTGTGCTATCGCCTTTGCTTCATCATACTACTACTACAGTTCCTGGGCCTCTGTGTTCAACCTCTACAGGTTAGGATCTTCCTACAGACTTGTGATTAGGTCCATAGACTGCTCAAAGAGCGTAGTGCATTCCACCACCGAGCATCTACTATAGTGACTCCATCACTAACAGTAGCTTCATGCTATTCTTTGATCTCTGGTGGAGTTGAAGGTTGTGTCTTCAACTCAAGGTCTGTAATTTTTAGGTTCAACTCAAACTAAACCTTTGCCATCTCGGTCTTTGCATCGCGCACACCTGTAGCCAACTTTTGAATCTTGGCTTCCACTGGTGCTTCTTCTGGGATATGCAGTTCCAGAACGGTTCTACATGCTTTGGCTACTACTACGGCGATGTGCTCATTCTTCTCCTGAACCTTCTTCCAGGATTCTAGTGCGGCTGTCTTCTCAACGAATATCTATTCGTTGTTGATTTTATGCTCACTGATCATGCGTAGCGCGCGCTGTTCTTGGGCCTTAAGCTCTTCAATCACACCTACTTGTAGGGTGTGAAGGAATTCACTAGGGAGCATGGCCAAGTTGAGGGCAACGTTCCTCAGCACGCTGACAGTAGCCTTGTCAGCTTCTGCTTCCATGCTCAGAGCTCCATCCGGCAGTGCGACTGCCCAGAGATCCAAGGAGTGAACCAACTCCGCTTCTTCAGTTGTCCCTGACGCTAAACTGGTTGACGCCATGCTGCTCTGTCGTACACCTGTCTACAGTCTTGTGGCTTGGATGTGCATCTCACACAGACCTGTCTGAATGACGCTTAATGCTTTCTTCTACTGTTGCTCAAGCTACTGCAACAGTTCTGCTATCTTATCCCTTACCTTATCCCCAATATTATCCAAGTCACCCTCTGTCAAGGTTATTGGGTCTAGGGATGACTTAATGGCCTTGGTATTTTTGCGCAGCCCTTCCTTCTCCTGCTCCCTATTCCGCTTCGCTCGGAAGTGAGTTCTTTCCAGATCTCCACCTCTCTGTTCTGATTGCTCTTCTTCCTCTGTTTGTGGTGAAGGGGATTTCTGGATCCTATCAGAGCCATGCTCTTCTTGCTCTTCTTGTTCCTTGGCAGCGTGCTTTGCTTCTGTGTGTGCCTTCTCCTCAGTCTCCTTCTTTCTCTTTTCTACCAACTGTTGAACTTTCACTCGGACCACTTCTTTCTTCTACTTTTCTGCAGACTTGCTAGTCCCTGCGAACAAATCAGATACTGTTGTTATACAAAAAAATGACCCCCTCATCAACTTAGAGGGGAAAGACATGATAGTTGAAGCAAAGACCAAGATCACAAGCCTTATTTCCACACTAACACTGGCTAAACACTGACAACATGCTTTATAAAGCTTCTCTATAAGCCTAAGGGAGCATTAATGAACCTACTTACTCTAGTTGTTAGTTCGGGAACAACGTTAGTGTATCCTAATGAGCATCTAGAGGTCAAATGGGCGAATTGACTCATAAATATCTCTATATTCCCTTGTAAATCCACTCAGAAAAGCAAGGAAACATCTCAAGTTTGACCTATTTGTGGGATTTCTAAATCCTAATGAAGGAGGCAAATGGGAAAGAGTTGAAACGCATGGTAATATCATTGCTTTTACCTTAAGAGACTCATGGAGGAACTTGGCAACCCTAACTCAATTGCTACATAAGCAAAGCTAGGGCTATGGTGATAGGGGTCAGAGCATTTGAAAGGATAGCTTACTTGATTGTTGAGCATAGTCTCAAATCTAAGCATAAGAAGTTGGTAAGAAGGGAGAGAGAGAGAGAAGCTGGAGGGGTAAGGGAAGGTTGATGCAACAAATGGTTGTAATCACTCTTCCGACATTAATATAGAACTGCAGTTGTACTGTCTACTCCGTGGTGTCGGTACTATCATTCATTTACTTGTTTTTCCAATACCTTTTAGCATGAGTAGCTTAGTTATGTGTTATTAGATGTCTTTTATGTATTCATGTATTAGTTATGAAGGTTGTATGCTATGATTATGATTGTCTGTTCTATGTGCAGGACTTGATCTAGAGCCAGCTCAGGGGACTTCCACTTAGCTACATTGTGCTCTCCAACAAATCTACACAAAGGCTTGAGGTAATCAATCTGTCTTGCTTTGATAGTTAGCTATTTTTTTATGGACATGCATGTAATTTGTGACAGCTTCAGATAATCTTACAGTTTGCTAAAGGTCCTGGGAAGACCTTTGAGGGTATCTCCATTCTCCATACACCGTGCATTTTATCTTATAGCAGAATTGGCAACTCCACTAGGGAATATACATTTAGTTCCTGGTTCACCTAGACAGTTCTCGGTTTCCTCCTTCTAAGACCTCCCTATACTTCTGCATTCCCTTTCGGACCCACCAAAACCTTGCTGCATTCTGCCTTCATATATTCAGCCTTGAATCTGATCCTAAGAGCCTTGTTTTGAATTATTTTCCCACACTAATGCAGGTTAGCAGAGTGAAAAAAGCTTTATAAAGTTCTATGTCTAAACAAACAGTGCGTTAGTGGACCCAATAACTCTCTGTGGCGACTGCTATAGAGCGTTAGTCCCCCAAATCTTGACATACAGTTGTGTCTATAAACTCAAAGTGATGGGAAGCCTGCTCATGGACTGAAAAGGATCTGCAACTGTATTTTGTCAGCAAGATTGGTGTTCTAAAAGATTTTTTTTTAGGAAATAAGTTTTTTTTCCTTAAAAAGTTTTTATCAAAGAAAAATCAACAATTTTTTTATTCATTCTTATGCTTAGCTGGTTAAAATCTGGTTTATTTTGGTTTCAAATAGTTGTTAGAAAACATTGGAAAGATTTCTGTTGGTTATGCATGTGTTATAATAACTAGGATGCATGGAACAAATATGAATATGTGAAAGACTCTCACCTATAGACTACAACTTGTTTCATCAAATTGAATATTTTTTAGCATTGTCTTTTGCATTATTTGAGTCAAAGTCCCACCACATTTCATACGTCAACTCCCCTACCGAAGGCACTGAAAAAGTACACATAAAATTTACCTAAAATCAATCAGTAACTCTTTATAGAGGAAACAAACATTAGTTCAGGCTAGGATCTTGGGATAGGCAGTGTGAGTAAACTACCCAAGATCAGAAACCAAAACTAGTGTCATTAAAAGAGAGAAAAATCCTTCTGCATTCATACTACTGGGACCACTCCAGTCAAAGCAGAGCTAAATACGAGACAACATTAGACTATAAGTGAAGGTAGCCCGCCTTCGCTTGCAACTCCTTTGGGTATTCTGTGTATTGGGTATCCCTTCAGGGATTTCAGAGCTAAGTCGGGGACTCTCGTATCCTGCCCACACATCGTACTATATGCGACTATGTCCCCCCAGTAGTGTTTATGATTTGAGGTATCCTTAGTGGCCAAAACTTTAGGGACTTAAACAAGGTGACTGGGGTGGGATGGCCTGGTACCTAACACAAACGGACCTACTCTGTCTTCAATCTTTGGGAGGGTGCTCGTCTTCATGAGAGTACTTGGCCCCTTAATCTGAGGTTTGGGCAAAGCTCTAGAGTAACCGTAACTGTACATTTGGCCAACCCTCTCTGTTATTATTTGTGATACCAGGTTTCATCTCCAGTGATCGGTGCTTATCAAATAGGGTCATTTCCCTCTGTTTGCAAATTGATCAACTTAGTGAATTTTTTATATTTTTTAGGTACTCGGGTGTTATCATTGAGACTTTAACAAATATCACGATAAAATTTATAGATAAAAATTAACGGTCACCATGGCTACATCTGGCCGTCATTGTTGATCTAGACGATTGTTAGGACTTCCTCCACTCATTTTGCAAGATCCGCCGAGCTCCAGTGAACCGGATTCCCCATCTTCAGGAAATCAGTCTCCAAGATCTCACATGGAATCTGTTTGGACAATTGATGATTCAAGTTTACCAAAGGATTTCTTTACTGCAAGATTTATTCCTCCCTTTAACCCTCCGCTCACGAATTTGTTGGACCCACTCTTGGTTTTCGTGGCACCTGTACTCCCTATTTCTTTAGTTGGAACATTTCCATCCATCCCCTCGATGAGTAACGGGTCATGGAACTTTGTGGACACTTTTTGTCCCCCACCACTTCCCCAGTCAACAGTCACCACCACACTGTTGATGGCAAACCCGGCTATCCCATTTGTCCCAAGTAAAAACCCTCACATGATACCTTCCATGAGGGGAAGCCAACCTATGCCAGATTCCACCCCTTTAGTGTCAAACTCTATACCTTCGAAAAGTGCTACATACAACGCTCCTTATAACGCTCAATATAGCATGATTAGTGCAGGTCCCCTCAACCAACAATATGGTTGGAATCCATTGTACAGTTCAAACCCCCAGATTCAAGTATCTGGGGGCACTCCCAATATGCATATACCAGTTGGGAATGTAATAGTTCCCCCTTCGATTTCAGGCATGCATGGTCAGTCACTGATTGACATGAGCGTTCCTTATGTCAGTCAAGGAAATATGGTTAGTTCTGTGGTAGACGAGAATCCTCAAGGAGGTCCCAACTAATCCATGGGGGCACCCTACTCACAATTTCAAATGAGTCAAGGGGGCACTGCTTATCCTGGGGGAAATTCTATACCCCAACATCACAATCCCCATGGAAATCCACACTACAATGCCATACCCCATGGAAACTACTATACCACGCAGCCTATGTATAATATTGGGACTCAAATGATGGGAGGACCGCAAGGATCCTCAAGTCATATGTCATCGCCTTGGTCTGAGTCAAGGGGACCAAACACTTTTCCTTTCTTGGAAACATTGGATATCCACGACTTGTACAAACTTACAAATGATCCCATCTATCATAACTTACTTTGGCCGCCAATCCCACATAAAATACCAACAGACATCCACAAGTTCGAAGGGAAATAAGGGGAGGATCTGGGCACCCATATTAGTAGCTATCATATTTGGTGTGTTTCTAACTCCATGGCGGATGATAGTGTTCGATTACGTCTTTTTCCCCACACCCTCACTGGCAATGCAGGCAAGTGGTACATTGAGTTACCATGCGCATCAGTAAATACCTTTGACACTCTAGTGATGGAATTCTTAAATCACTTCCAGCTATGCATCTGCTATGAGACTGGGACAGAGCTCCTCACTTCTGTTAGTGTTAGTCTTTCCTGCCTTCCACCAGTGATCAAATATGCTCTTATAAAGTGGACTGAGGGTGTCAAAGTCAAATTTTTGTCATTTCAGTGAGTCTTCAAGTAAAATTTGGTCACTAGGTATTAGGTCTAGGATTGTTTTCACTCCTTCCAAAGTTTTCCAAGTATTGGTTCATGTCACCATTCATACGAGTGTACCATCATTCAAATATTGTCATCATTATTTCAGGTTCCAATGGGTCATTTTACATCTTGTTTGTGCTTTAGTTGTGCTTAGGTAAGGCTCATTTCCCTCTCCTAGGGTTTTGAAGGTAATTTTTCTTAGATGGTCAAATCATCAACAAAACTTATATCCTGACGCTCATACACCTTCCCCTACCCTTAATATACCTTCTTAAACACCTCCCATCATTGATATCCCTCAAATTAATCATTTTCCCACAAACCCTAGCCTATTGCTACAATTTGACACTTTTCTAGGTTAGGCCTATGTTTTGCCCTTTTGGACCCCTTTCCCTCACTCAATCCTTGAAATTCAACTTTCCCCTACTTCCTAACAACCCTCCCTACTTCCCAAAATTTTCTCAAGAATTTAGAAGCCCCTCATCCCCTTCATTTTTCTTCATTACTACAAATCCCCTGTTCCACATATGGGGATAATTTTTATTCAAATGATGTTTCTGAGCAAGAAAAGATGAATTTGACAAAAGTGAGAGAGGTTTTTGTCCACCATAGACCCAAGAAGAAAAAAATCCTTTAGTTTCTACACAGATCTCATGGTTTTGGAGAAATGTCCAAACAATCATTTGCCACGGGAGAGTTGCTGCACTTCTGGAGTGACCCTGTGAAAATCAAGATTTCTCCAATCTGGAGTGTCCAAATGACTTACTTGATGAGTCAAATGATAACTAGACAAACATAGCTTCCCAATGAGATATCCTACACTCAATTTGGAGTTGAGGAAGACCTCCAAAAGTTGATTTCAATAGAACTCTGCATTTTGGTAGCCTCATTCTGCACATTTTCACCAGTCTTGGGAGATTGAGCTTTTGGCAGGTAAAATAAGCTCCAAATTGAAAAATTCAAGATGTTATAGAAAGTAGACAGGAAGAGATTTCCAATGAGCTATCATGGGCTCAATTTGAACATTGGAAAGGTAGTGAAAAGTCGGCTTGAAGTGGCACTGTGCGTAGGGACAGAGCACTGTGCCTAGGCCAGTTTTCCCTGTGTAAAAAACAACGACGCTGTGCTTATAGAAGGGCGTTATGTGTTGGGCCAGCAAGGGCCAAAAGACCTCCTGCCACCTAAAAAGCATCAAAATTTCCCTACTTTCCCTCAAATAAATATTTTTTCCTAATGTACTTCATCATTGGTTTGCAATTGAAGCTTTTAAAGATAATTTACTATGGCAGATGTAAAACCCTACATTCTTCCCTAGTTATACCCTAGAAAACCTAATCCTTATTATTCCTCCCGTCACCTATCACTAAAGCCCTGAACCCCTCCCCTATATCACTATATAACATTTTATATCCCTTTTTCCTTCATCCCATAAGCAATACTTCAAAAAAAGGACCCAAGCCCCTCTCCCTCATTTTCATGATTCATACCCTCTCATTCATTTTCTAACCCACCAAATTCCTCACAAGGTCATCTCTCATTCTCTTATTCCTAATCACTCTTGCTCACCCCCTTCATCCCTTTTCTAGGAGTGCACAACCTCAAAATTTGTAAACATGGATAGAGGAGACAGAGACTATGAGGAGGAGGAAAACACTGACAGTGACAATTTAGCCGATAGACCTAGGCATCAGAGAAAACCACACAATGGAGGAAGAATTATACCACAAGAGCCATCAAACCTTAGAGAGTTACAGGCCTCTCACTTGGTTGTCACTTTTTTCATGCATCTAGGGTGCTATGAGTTCTATGAGCAGGTAGAGAGAGTTCAACACCATCCTGAGCTCACCAGGATTTTTGTAGCCAATCTTCAGGAAAACAAGGTGACTCTTGCTGGGGTGACATTTACAATTTCACCCTCCATTATTCCGGATGCAACCAGGATTCCAAATGTGGGGGAGAAATGGTACAAAGAACAGGACCTGGATGAAACACTATTATGAGCCTTACATCAAACCTACGTATATAAACAAAGAAAATTTTCCCTTTCCGGTTCCTTGAAGACAAGTATGCCCCTGTGATGAAAATCATCATGAAATATTTCACTTGTGAGGGTCGATTTTCTAGACTGTATAGTTATCACATCAGGCTTCTCATGCATTTTACTAGAGTGAGGATGTTAAATATCCCTTATTTCTTGTTCAGGAATATTGAGAGCATGGCCCACTTTGTACAAAAAAAGCCATACCCTCAGCAGATGAGTAGCCTTTATCATTATTCCCTGATCAAGATGATTGTGCTTCATCATCTTAACCTCGTCAACATCTCTTGGGAGACATTTATTGCTCATGACATCTTCAGGGGTCCTCAAATTCCTCCATCAGTGTCTCAAGAATTAGGAGGACCTTCTAGCAGTGCTCAGGTGAAGAAAGATGAGAAGGCCAAAGAAACTAGAGCCATTGAGGTGCCTGAGACCTACAAGACATACAAGAGGGGCAAAAGAAATTTGTTTGCAGTTGATAGGCAAGTTTTTTCTCCACTTGGTGTGGAAGGGACCTTGCCTTCTTCATCCACTCATAGGAAAATGCTTGCTCCATAGGATGTGGAAGGGGCTTTGGCTTCTTCATCAACACAACAGGAACAGGTGCAACAACTGCACAAAGGGAAAGAAAAGATGTAGGTGGAAGATCTTGATGATGAGGAGGAAAGAGACTTTGATTTGATGGAGCATGATGAGCCAGAATAGTATTATATTCACCATGGCATAGAGACAAGTGACTTGGAGGCTCAGGATGAAGCAACAATAAAGGACATCATCATACATGAAAAAGAGGCTCAAATCCAAGCATTGATGGACAATTTGGAGAGAGCCAAATATGTCATCACATATCTAGAACAATAGAACAAGCAACCAAGTGATAGGCAAGTCCTCATGGAGCTAGAACTTCTCAAGATAAAAGGACAAGGTGACAAGGGTAAGTTAACAATACAAGAGGAAGAAGCACCGATCACTTTGAATCCAATTGAAAAAGAAATTGAGGGTGATAGAGATATTTGGCTTGAAAGAGTTAATTTTCACTTAGAAAAGTTGCTGCAAAAGGCCAATAGGGACAACCAGATCATTAGGCACATGGCGTACCACTACAAGACCCAGAACAAAATTTGCAACATAATAGTCAAACAGAGGAAAGCG
This sequence comes from Pinus taeda, assembly GCA_000404065.3. Taxonomy (NCBI): domain Eukaryota; kingdom Viridiplantae; phylum Streptophyta; class Pinopsida; order Pinales; family Pinaceae; genus Pinus; species Pinus taeda. Next base: position 14,349 of record APFE030631594.1, on the reverse strand, counting down.
AGGCTAAGACAGGCTCTAAAAGGAAAAAAAGAGGAGGATAGGATTAGGTTGCTTGCTGAAGATTTCTTGGCTCATCGAGATACTTGATGATGGTGCTGCTCACCAATTTTGGTCAAATTTGGAAGAGATTTTGTTTTTTGCAATTTTTGAAAATTCTAAACACAGAAAATCTAGCTCAACACGCAGCGCCACTGTCGTTGCACTTTTCCTAGGGGCACCCAATGGACCAATGGCTCGCATTTTGGATTCAGAGAGATGAGTACATGTACCATATGCATTTTCTAAGTTTTTGGGGTAGAACTGGTCCACCAAAAAGTCAAAAAACACCCTAAAAATGACCTTTCTGCCACTTTTTGGACACATAGAAGAATCCTTGGGAGAGTCAACGTTTGAGGGTTCAAATGAGCTTCACATGAAGCAATTCTATATGTTTTGGAAGGTAGACTTGAAGAGCTTTCCAATGAGCTATCATGAGCTCCATTTGGATGCAGGGAAGGCCTCCAAAAGGGACCTGAAAGTGGCGCTACACGTTGGCCCAGTGGCACTGTGCATAGGACACATTTTGCACAGGATGGCCATTTTACTATGTTTTGACTATGTTCATGGATTTTCCTTCATGTATGATGTTTTACTACTATAAATGATGACTTGGATTGTAGATATGATGGATAATTAGTAGTAGAGGGTAGATTCATTAGATTAAAAGTCATTTTGAGCACAAATGAATTAGTTTCCTCACTTTTAGAGGCAAGTTGTTAGGATGCCTATATTCTAGTTTCTTGTTCAGTGTTGGTTAGGTTAGCTCCTCATCTTAGGGATTCAACCCCTGAGGATGGGAGGAGGTTGAAAAAATTCCTATATCTTCTTCTTTCTCATTATAAAGGGTTGGACTCACCTAGATGCGTATGCCTTGATTGTACATCATTTTGTGGTAGTTTAGCAGGAGATTAATAAAAATTGCAGCTATTTCTTTGGGATCCATGTGGTATGAAGTTTAGTTCAGTTTGGTCTCTTATGATCATATGTTAAAATGTTTTGTGTACTTCATTAATCATTTCATTGCTTCTAAGTGAATGTTTCCAAGTTGATAGGTAGAATCCATAACATCACTGCTTTGCTTTGGGGAAATATTCACCATTATATGTTTTGTACAGTTTAGGAAGGATCCATGGTAATCACATGCTCTTCCTAGCTTCTCACCAGTCTTAAAACACTTCACCCATCAAACCCTAGAGTGCTAAGCCTTATATCTACCTTTCCCCATTGAACACCCTACAATTTTGACCTAATTTCCTAGTCCTAACTGTCCAGCTCATCCTGATCCAACAAAACTCCTTCAAAATCAAATCAAATCTTGTGCCACTATACCTAGCCCAATATCCTTTTCATGATCCAGTCATATTGGTTGATATCCTTATGGAGAGAGCCCCCTCTCGGCCTAGTAGGGCTAGCTACTTGGCTAAGCGTGGATTGTGGTTACCCTGGCATTGCCTTCCTTCAGCCTGAGGTTCAATCCAGGTGATAACATAGTGGGGGCTGTACTGGGGAACATAGTTCTATGTTCCTTGGCAAAATGTATCAAGTTTAGATCTGATTGTTGATGGTGGACAACGATCAGACACTAGAAGGCTGAAATCATTCACCTGGCGACTCTAAATTAGTTTCGAGATCAAATCCACAGACTCCACTGGAGGATCAACCTGACCAACAGAAACATGAAAGGACAATATAGAAAGATCAGGTATTCAAGTTGGAATTTTATCCAAGAAATTATGTTCTCTGTTATAAATTATTTCTTCTCTTTTCCTGAGAATGTCAATAAGGCTTTACAAAGTATATTGTATTTGGGAAATGATCCTCGACCTGCATTTGATTCTTTCCCTTTGAAGATTGTGAATACAAAATATTTGCATGCCTTTGATCTTGATCAAGACCCTTCTTCCGAATCTTATGATGACCATATTCAAACTAATGAGCCTAAAGAGACCAAGACTGATTCCACAACTTTTATATATACTCCTATACCTTGTAAAATTCTAGATAGATATAAGCCTCTGATTTTACCTCCTATATCCCATGCTTTCCCTAAAAATCATTACCGATATCTTCCAAAATTTGAAGGTGAATGCGACAACATCATTGCTGAGAGACATGTACTAAATTTTGAGTCTTTTCTTGAACTCTTTGAAGTTGATGAAGAGGATGTTAGGCTTTTTGCTCTTTCTTTGCAAGGTAAAGTCAATAGTTGGTTCAAAACCCTGCCTGATGCTAGGATCTCAGATTTCCACCAGTTCCTCAAAGTTTTCCTCGACAACTGGGTGGTCAAACAAAACCCTTTCTTGATTCTAGAAGAGTATAACTAGCTAAAAAGACTGCCAGGGGAGACAGTGCAATAGTTTTCTGCCAAGTTTAACCAAGTCTATTTTTTGATGCCTACTAATATAAGACCTCCTCCTGGATCTGGTCTCTTACACTACCCAGAAGTTTTTGATTTGGAAATGGAGTTTCAGCTGAGGGAACGGAACCTTGCAACACTTGAAGAGATGCAACACAATGTAGTAGATGTAGAGGCTAATCTACTGATCAGAAGGGCAAAGCTGAAGGAAGAAGAGATGAAGAACATAGATCCAAAGGAATCAACATCTTTAGAGGTAAAGCTCAACATTTTGGTAAGTACAGTGGAAGAGATGATGCAAAATATCACCCCAAGGAATGAGTATGATGTTCAAGACCATGGCTCGTTGATTGAAGAAAAAAAAGTTGCTGATCCAAAACATTTTCTTTCTTATCTGAGTTGTCATAGATCTGATAATGATTGTTTTATAGATCATCTTGGAGAAGAGAGATCTGTTGATATGACATGTATGCTTGATGATGTGTTTTATACTGATGATTTGCCTATGTTTGATCAGTATGATGATGATTATGTTCTCCAAATAGAAGCTAGTCTTGCAGACAAATCAGTAGCTGGTTTGTGGAAGGAGGAAGTTCACTTTCAGCAGCTTGAATACAGTGATCATCCGATGCATATCAGCTATGGAATTGAGGAGGAAAGTGCAGAAATTTTGAAGTAAGTGAAGGATCTTTGCCTTTTTTTTTTACTTCCTTTTAGTTCATCAAAGTCAACTTTCATGCAATCAGAAATCAACTGTCGATAAGTTTTGATCTTGACCATCTAGAGGGCAATGAAATCCTTGTTCAAGACTTCCCATAACTAGATTTGCAGCACCTGAATGCCATTGAATTACAGGTTTTAGATGAAGACTTGGAAGTTGGAGCATATGATTAAATGATGCGGAATGATTCCATACCAGTATGCTTTGAATCATTTCAGTTTTTGAAGGGAAATTTGCATAGTATATCTTCAATAAAGGATGCGTAGCCTATAGAAAATCATGCAATATCATTGGAACCAATATAAAATGGGTTGCAACAGTCTTTTCAAGTTTTTTCACGATCCAATAGCTGATGTGTTGGATGATATCTGCAATCAAAGTCCTTCTCCATTAGATAAATGTGAGCTTGAAAAAAGTATTGATACAAACTTGATTCGACAGCCGATTTCTTTGTCATTTTCAGCAGAAGTCATGTCACAAAAATCAGATGAAATTTTGCATTCATGGTATGAGGAGAAGCAAAGTAATCCATTGGATGAGCTAAGTCCTAGTGCACATGAATTTCAAGATCTTTATGCAGTATTTCTAGAGTCAGATAGAGAACCCATATTATTCAATCTGGGAAAATTTGGATTTTTTTACAAGTTTTCGTGGGAGTTGCATTTTAGTAGTTCTCTCTTCTTGCTCATAAACAAACACTTACAGAGAATTCAAACAATAGCTGAAATTCTTACTTGTTTGCATTTATTATTTCATTTCACTTGATTAGATGATGAATGGAACCATTAGAGTACGTTTTATTGAATAAGATCCATTTTGAGCATCTTTTCCAGTTTGTCAGTTGTGTTTTAGTATTGAGTCATTTTTTAGTTGAGTAAAAGTCAGTTTGTGTCTTTGAGTCATCAGTATTCAGTCATGTATTTCAGATTGAGTTTTTTTTTACTCCATGCCTAATGGATAAGGCTACTTGGTCTACAATGTTCTTAGCACCTCCAAGGAGCTACCATCCCCAATGGAGCCAATTTTAGTGGCAAGCTTTGAAGCCTTCCACCAATGATCAAATATGCTCTTATAAAGTGGTCTTAGGGTGTCAAAGTCAAATTTTTGTCATTTTAGTGAGTCTTCAAGTAAAATTTGGTCACTAGGTATTAGGTCTAGGATTGTTTTCATTCCTTCCAAAGGTTTTCAAGCATTGGTTCATGTCACCATTCAAATGAGTGTACCGTCATTCAAAGAGTTGTCATCATTATTTTAGGTTCCAATGGGTCATTTTACACCTTCTTTGTGCTTCATTTGTGTTTAGGTAAGGCTCATTTCCCTCTCCTAGGGTTTTGAAGGTAATTTTTCTTGGATTTTCAAATCATGAACAAAACTTGTATCCTGATGCTCATACACCTTCCCCTACCTTTAATATACCTTCTTAAACACTTCCCATCACTGATATCCCTCAAATTCATCATTTTCCCACAAACCCTAGCCTATTGCTACAATTTGACACTTTTCTAGGTTAAGCCTGTGTTTTGTCTCTTTTGGACCCCTTCCCTTCACTCAATCCTTGAAATTCCACTTTCTTCTACTTCCTAACATTCCTACCTACTTCCGAATTTATTTTTAAGAATTTAGAAGCCCCTCATCCCCTTCATTTGCGTTCATTTCTACAAATCCCCTGTTCCACATATTGGGATTGTTTTTATTCAAATGATGTTTTTGAGCAAGAAAAGATGAATTTGACAAAAGTGAGAGAGGTTTTTTCCATCATAGACCCAAGAAGAAAAAATTCCTTCAGCTTTTACACAGGTCTCATGGTTTGGGTGAAATGTCCAAACAATCATTTGCCATGGGAGAGTTGTTGCACTTCTGGAGTGACGTTGGGAAAATCAAGATTTCTCCTAGTTGGATTGTCCAAATGACTTTCTTTATGAGTCAAATGATAATTAGAAAAACATAATTTTATAATAAGATATCATGCACAAAATTTGGAGTTGAGGAAGACCTCCAAAAGTTGACTCCAACACCACTCTTCATTTTGGCAGCCTCATTCTGCACATTTTGACCAGTCTTGGTAGATTGAGCTTTTGATAGGGAAAATAAGCTCCAAATTGCAAAATTCAAGATTTTGTAGAAATTAGACAAGAATAGCTTTCCAACGAGCTATCATGGGATCAATGTTGACATCGGGAAGGTAGTCAAACGTTGGCTTGAAGTGACACTGCGCATTCAGGCCAGAGCACTGCATGTAGGCCAGTTTTCCCTGTGTAAAAAACAACGGCGCTGTGCATACAAAAGGGCGCTGCGCCTGTGGGAGGTACTGCACGTTGGGATAGCAAGGGCAAAAATACCTCATGCCACCTAAAAAACATCAAAATTTCCCTCCCTTCCCTCAAACAAGGAAGTTTTCCTCCTGTACTTCATCATTGGTTTGCAATTGAAGCTTTTAAAGATAATTTACTATGGCAAATGTAAAACCCTAGATTCTTCCATAATTATACCCTAGAAACCGTAATCCATATTATTCCTCCCATCACCTATCACTAAAGCCTTGAACCCATCCCCTGTATCACTCTATAACATTTTATATCCCTTTGTCCTTCATCCCATGAGCAATACTTCAAAAAAAGAACCCAAGCCCCTCCCCCTCATTTTCATGATTCATACCCTCTCAATCATTTTCCGGCCCACCAAATATCTCACAAGGTCATTTCTCATTCCCTTATTCCTAATCACTCTTGCTCACCCCCTTCATCCCTTTTTTAGGAGTGCACAACCTCAAAATTTGCAAACATGGATAGAGGAGACATAGACAATGAGGAGGAGGAAATAATTGGCAGTGACAGTTCAACATATAGACCTAGGCATCAGAGAAAACCACACAAGGGAGGCATAATTATCATAGAAGAGCCAACAAACCTTAGAGAGTTGTAGGCCTCTCATTTGTCTGTCACTTGTTTCAGGAATTTAGGGTGCTATGAGTTATGTGAGAAGATAGAGAGAGTTTAACACCATCCCGAGCTCACTAGGCTCTTTGTAGCCAATCTTTGGGACAAAAAGGTGACTATTTCTAGGGTGACATTTACAGTTTCACCCTAAATTATTGCAGATGCAACCAGGATTTGAAATGTGTGGGAGAAATGGTAAAAGGCATAGGACCTAGATGAAACACTATTATGAGCCTTACATCAAACCTACGTACAGAAACAAAGGAAAAATGATTTTCCCTTTCAGGTTCCTTGAAGACAAGTATGTCCCCATGATGAAAATAATCATGAAATATTTCACTTGTGAGGGCAGATTTTCCAGACTGTACACCTATCACATCAGGCTTCTCATGCATTTTACCAGAGTGAGGATGTTAAAGCTCCCTTATTTCTTGTTTAGGAATATTGAGAGCATGGCTCACTTTGTATAGAAAAAGCCATATCCTCAGCAGATGAGTAGTTTTTATCATTATTCCCTGATCAAGATGATTGTGCTTCATCATCTTAACCTCCTCAACATCTCCTAGGAGACATTTATTGCTCATGACATTTTCAGGGGTCCTCAAATTCCTCCATCAGTGTCTCAAGAATCAGGAGTACCTTCTAGCAATGCTCAGGTGAAGAAGGATGAGAATGCCAAAGAAACTAGAATGATTGAGGTGCTTGAGACCTACAAGACATACCAGAGGGGCACAAGAATTTTTTTTGCAGCTGATAGGCAAGTGTTTGCCCCACTTGGTGTGGGAGGGACCTTTCCCTCTTCATCTACTCATAGGCAAATGCTTGCTCCGCAAGATGTGGAAGGGGCTTTGCCTTCTTCATCAACACAATAGGAACAAGTGCAACAACTGCACAATGGGAAAGAAAAGATGCAGGTGGAAGACATTGATGATGAGGAGGAAAGAGACTTTGATTTGACGGAGCATGATGAGCTAGAATAGTATTATATTCACCATGGCATAGAGACAATTAACTTGGAGGCTCAGGATGAAGCAACAAGAAAGGACATCATTATATAGGAAAAAGAGGCTCAAGTCAAAGCATTGATGGACAATTTGGAGAGAGCCAAGTATGTCATCACATATCTGGAATAAGAGAACAAGCAGCTGAGTGATAGGTAGGTCCTCATGGAGCTGGAACTTATCAATATAGAAATACAAGGTGACAAGGGTAAGTTAGCAATATAAGAGGAGGCACTGGTCACTTTGTCTCCAATTGAGAAAGAAATTGAGGGCGATAAAGAGATTTGGCTTGAAAGAGTCAATTTGCACTTAGAAAAGTTGCTGCAAAAGGCTAATAGGGACAACCAGATCATCAGGAAAATGGCCTACCACTACAGGACCAAGAACAAAATTTGCAACATAAGGATCAAACAAATGAAAGCAAGGCTAAGACGAGCTCTAAAAGGAAAAAAAGAGGATAGGCTTAGGTTGCTTGCTGAAGCTTTCTTGACTCATTAGGATACTTGATGATGGTGCTGCCCACCAATTTTGGTCAAATTTGTAGGAGTTTTTGTTTTTTGCAAATTTTGAAAATTCTAAACAGAGAAAATCTGGCTCAACGTGCAATGTCACTAGCGCAGTGCTTTTCCTAGGGGAACCCAATGGACAAATGGCTTGCATTTTTGGATTTAGAGTGATGAGTACATGTACTCTATGCATTTGCAAAGTTTTTGGGGCAGAACAGGTCCACCAAAAAGTCAAAAAACACCCCAAAAATGACCTTTCCACCACTTTTTGGACACAAAGAAGCAGCCTTAGGAGAATCAACTTTTGGAAATTCCTGATGTTTTGGAAAGTAGACTTGAACAACTTTCCAACGGAAAGTATACTTTGTTTTGACTGTGTTCATCGATTTTCCCTCATGGATGATGTTTTACTACTGTAAATGATGACTTGGCTTGTATATATGATGGATAATTAGTAGTAGATGGTAGATTCATTGGATTAAAAGTCATTTTGAGCACAAATGAATCAGTTTCCTCACTTTTAGAGGCAAGATTTAGGATGCCTATATTCTATTTTATTGTTCAGTGTTGGGTAGATTAGCTCCTCATCTTAGGGATTCGACCCCTAAGGATGGGAGGAGGTTTAAACAATGCCTACATATTCTTCTTCTTTCTCATTGTTAAGGGTTGGACTCAACTGGATGCTTATGCCTTGATTGTACATCATTTTGTAGTAGTTTAGCAGGAGATTAATAAAAATTGCAGCTATTCCTTTGGGATCCATGTGGTATAAATTTTAGTTCAGTTCCTTCTCATGTGATCATATGTTAAAATGTTTTGTGTACTTCATTAATCATTTCATTGCTTCTAAGTGAATGTTTTGAAGTTGATAGGTAGAATCCATAACACCACTGCTCTGCTTTGGGGAAATATTCACCATTATATGTTTTGTATAGTTTAGGAAGGATCCATGGTAATCACATGCTCTTCCTAGCTTCTCACCAATCTTAAAACACTTCAACCATCAAACCCTATATTTCTAAGCCTTATACCTACCTTGCCCCATTGAAAACCTGTAATTTTGACCTAATTTCCTAGCCCTAACTATCCGGCTCCTGATCCAGCAAAGCTCCTTCAAATCAAATAAAATCTTGTGCTACTATACCTAGCCTAATATCATTTTCATGATCCAGTCATATTGGCTGAGATCCTTATGGAGAGAGACCTCTCTCAACCTAGTAGGGCTAGCTACTTGGCTAAGTGTGGTTTGTGGTTACCCTGGCATTGCCTTCCTTCAACCTGAGGTTCAATCCAGGTGATAACATAGTGGTGACTGTACTGGGGAACATAGTTTTATGTTCCTCAGCAAAATGTATCAAGCTTAGGTTTGATTGTTGATTGTGGACAATGATTAGACACCAGAAGGCTGAAATCATTCACCTGGCAACTCTAAATTAGTTTCAAGATCAGATCCATGTACTCCATTGGAGGATGAACCTGACCAGCAAAAACATGAAAGGACAATATGGAAAGATCAGGTATTCAAGTTGGAATTTCATCTAAGACATTATGTTCTTTGTTATAAATTATTTCTTCTCTTTTCCTAAGCATGTCAAGAAGGCTTTACAAAGTATATTGTATTTGAGAAAAGATCCTAGACTTGCATTTGATTCTTTCCCTTTGAAGATTGTGAATGAAAAATATTTGCATGCCTTTTATCTTGATCAAGACCCTTCTTCCAAATCTTATGATGACCGTATTCAAACTCATGAGCCTAAAGAGACTAAGACTGGTTCTATAACTTTTGTATATACTCTGATACCTTGTAAAATTCCAGATAGATACAAGCCTCTTATTTTACCTCCTATATCTGCTTTCCCTAAAAATCATTACCTATATCTACCAAGATTTGATGGTGAATGTGACAACATCACTGTTGAGAGACATGTACTGAATTTTGAGTCTTTTCTTTACCTTTTTGAAGTTGATGAAGAGGATGTGAGTATTAGGCTCTTTGCTCTTTATTTGCAAGGCAAATTCAAGAGTTGGTTCAAAACCTTGCCTGATGCGAGCATCTCATATTTCCACCAGTTCCTCAAAGTTTTCCTCGACAAGTGGGTGGTCAAACAAAACCCTTTCTTAATTCTAGAAGAGTATAACCAGCTGAAAAGACTCCCAGGGGAGACAATACAATAATTTTCTGCCATGTTTAACCAAGTCTATTTTTCGATGCCTACTAATATAAGGCCTCCTCCTAGATCTACTCTCTTACACTACCCAGAAGCCTTTGATCCGGAAATGGAGTTTTAGTTGAGGGAAAGGAACATTGCAACACTTGAAGAGATGCAAAACAATGCAGTAGATGTAGATTCTAATATGTTGATCATAAGGGAAAAGTTGAAGAAAGAAGAGATGAAGAATATAGATCCAAAGGAATTGACATCTTTAGAGGTAAAGCTCAACATTTTGGTAAGTGCAGTGGAAGTGATGATACAATAGATCACCACAAGGAATGAGTATGATGTTCAAGACCATGGCTTGTTGATTGAAGAAAAACAAGTTGCTTATCCAAAACGTTTTCTTTCTTATCCCAGTTTTCATAGATCTGATAATGATTGTTTTATAGATCATCTTGGAGAAGAGATATCTATTGATCTGACATGTATGCTTGATGATGTGTTTATACTGATGATTTGCCTAAGTTTGATCAGTATGATGATGACTATGTTCTCCAAACAAAAGCTAGTCTTGCAGAAAATTAGTAGCTGGTTTGTGGAAGGAGGAAGTTCACTTTCAGCAGCTCGACTATAGTGATCAGCTGATGCATATCAGCTATGGAAGTGAAGGATCTTTGCCTTTTTGTTTTACTTCGTTTCAGTTCATCAGAGACAACTTTTGTGCAATCAGAAATCAACCATCGATAAGTTTTGAGCTTGATCATCTAGAGGGCAATGAAATCCTTGTTCAAGACTTCCCATAGCTCAATTTGTAGTCCTCGAATGCCATTGAATGGCAGGTTGCAGATGAATACTTGGAAGTTGGAAAATATGATCAAATGGTGCAAAATGATTCCGTACCATTATGTTTTGAATCATTTCAGTTTTTGAAGGGAAATTTGCATAGTATATCTTCAATAAAGGATGAGCAGCTTGTAGAAAATCATGCAATATCATTGGAACCAATATAAAATGGGTTGCAATAGTCCTTTCAAGTTTTTTCACGATCCAATAGCTGATGTGTTGGATGATATCTGCAGTCAAAGTCCTTCTCCATTAGCTGAATGTGAGCTTGAAAAAAGTATTGATACAAACTTGATCCGGCAACTGGTTTCTTTGTCATTTTCAGTAGAAGTCTTGTCACAAAACTCAGATGAAATTTTGCATTCATGGTATGAGGAGAAGCAAAGTAATCCATTGGATGAGCTAAGTCCCAGTGCACATGAGTTTCAAGATCCTTATGCAGTATTTTTGGAGTCAGATAGAGAATCCATATTATTCAATCTGGGAAACTTTGGATCTGTTTACAAGTTTTAATTGGAGTTGCATTTTAGTAGTTCTCTTTTCTTCCTCATAAAAAAAAACTTGCAGAGAATTCAAACAGTAGCCAAAATGCTTACTTGGTTGCATTGGTTGTTCCATTTCACTTGATCAGGCGATGAATGGAACAGTTAGAGTAGGTAATATTGAATACGCTCCATTTTGAGCATCTTTTCTAGTTTTTCAGTTGTGTTTTAGTATCGAGTTAATCTCTAGTTGAGTAAAAGTCAGTTTGTGTCTTTGAGTCATCAGTATTCAGTCATGTATTTTAGATTGATTTTTTTTTACTCCATGCCCAATGGATAAGGCTACTTGGTCTACGGTGTTCTTGGCACCTCCAAGGAGCTACCATCCCCAATGGAGCCAATGTTAGTGTCAGTCTTTGCAGCCTTCCACCAGTGATCAAATATGCTCTTATAAAGTGGTCTTAGGGTGTCAAAGTCAAATTTTTGTCATTTCAGTGAATCTTCAAGTAAAATTTGGTCACTAGGTATTAGTTCTAGGATTGTTTTCACTCCTTCCAAAGTTTTCCAAGCATTGTTTCGTGTCACCATTCGGATGAGTGTATCATCATTGAAAGAGTTGTCATCATTATTTCAGGTTCTAGAGGGTCATTTTACACCTTGTTTGTGCTTCAGTTGTGCTTAGGTAAGGCTCATTTCCCTCTCCTAGTGTTTTGAAGGTAATTTTTCTTGGATGGTCAAATCATTAACAAAAATTGTATCCTGATGATCATACACCTTACCCTACCCTTAATATACCTTCTTAAACACTTCCCATCATTGATATCCCTCAAATTCATCATTTTCCCATAAACCCTAGCGTATTGCTACAATTTGACACTTTTCTAGGTTAGGCCTTCGTTTTGCCCTTTTTCACCCCTTCTCCTCACTCAATCCTTGAAATTCCACTTTCCCCTGCTTTAGTCCATGGTATTGGATGCTTCGGCATGTATAAATATGTATTGTAACATTGAAAGGAATATAATGAAAAATCAAGCGGGTAGTTCCGGTTTTGGGATCCAGGGGAAAATCTCTGTGCATATGTGTTTTATGTGTTATGCTCTTGCATTGTTTATTTTCTTTGTTTTAGAATTCATATGCAGGTAATTTATGTACAGGGTTAAAACCTACATTTGGTATCAGAGCTGTTTTGGCTTCAAGGGGACGCCTTTGTTGCTGAGGGGTTTTCGCTCGGGCCTGTGGTAGACCCTGTTCAGTGGGAGATCTGCGAGATCGATTCTGGTGGTGAAAGAAGATGGCGAGCAGCGGAAAGATAGAGATTGAGAAGTTCAATGGTCAGAGTTTTGAGTTGTGGAAACTCAAGATGGGGGATCTGTTGGTGGATAAAGATTAGTG